>PVLC010026786.1:0-22411 GCA_004027655.1 Graphiurus murinus
GCTCTGCATTGCAAAATTGCCATCGGCGATCTGGCCAGAAGGCCACGAAAGGACCGCAGGTGCCCTGCAGATGTGCCCCGGCCTCTGCCTTGCCAAATCGCCTTCGTGGCGATCTGGTGAGAGAGCCAGAAGGCAATGGGAGGGCCTCGGATGCCATGCAGACCTGCCCCGGGCTCTGCATTGCAAAATTGCCATCGGCAATCTGGCCAGAAGGCCACGAGAGGACCGCAGGTGCCCTGCAGACCTGCCCTGGCCTCTGCCTTGCAAAATTGCCTTGGCTGTGATCTGGCTGAGAGCCAGAAGACAATGGGAGGGCCGCGGATGCCATGCAGAGGTGCCCCGGGCCCTGCCTTGCAAAATCGCCATTGGTGATCTGGCCAGAAGGCCACGAGAGGACTGCATGTGCTCTGCAGACCTGCCCTGGCCTCTGCCTTGCAAAATTGCCATGGCAGCGATCTGGCTGAGAGCCAGAAGGCAATGGGAGGGCCATGGATGCCATGCAGACGTGCTCCTGGCTCTGCCCTGCAAATTTGTCATCGGGGATCTGGCAAGAAGGCCATGGGAGGACCGCAGATGCCCTGCAGCCCCCTGCGGCCCCTGCCTTGCAAAATGATATATGTTCCCGTCGGTCTCGAGAGAGGGCGAGAAGGCAATAATGGGAGGACTGGGGTGCCCTGCAGACCTGCCTCGGCCTACCTTGCAAAATCACCATCGGCAATCTGGCCAGAAGGCAATGGGAGGGCCGCAGGTGTCCAGCCGGCCCGCCCCCGCTCCCGCCGGCCTCCCTCAGAGTACCCTTTGAGAGGAAGAGAGGCCGGTGAGAAGGCGAGAAGGCAGGGCAAGGACTGCAGGCGCCCTGCCGAGGTGGCCCAGGCTCTGCCTGGCAAAATCGCATTCGCGCCGGTCTTGCGAGAAGGCGAGTCCCGCAGGAAGGCAATGGGAGGACTGGGGTGCCATGCAGACCTGCCGCGGCCTCTGCCTTGCAAAATCGCCATCTACCATCTGGCCAGAAGGCTATGGGAGGACCGCAGGTGCCCTGATGACCTGCCCTGGCCTCTGCCTTTCAAAATCCTCGACGGCGATCTGGCTGAGAGCCAGAAGGCAACGGGACGGCTGTGGATGCCATGCAGGCGTGCCCAGGGCTATGCCTTGCAAAATCGCCATCGGCCATCTGGCCAGAAGGCCACGGAAAACCACAGGTGCATTGTAGACCCGCCGAAGCCCCCACCTTGCCAAATCATGTTTGCGATAATCTCGCGAGAGGGAGAGGAGCTTGGGTGCCATGCAGACCTTCCGCAGCCTCTGCCTTGCAAAATCGCCATCGGCCATCTAGCCAGAAGGACACGGGAGGACCGCAAATCACCCGCTGGCGCCTTGGTCTTGACAAATAGAGTTCTCATCGGCAATGCAGACACCCCCAGTCTCCAGCCTTGCCAAATCATGTTGTGCCGGTCTCGTGACAAGGCAAGAGAGCCACGGGAGGGTCGCTGGTGCCCTGCACACCTGCCCCAGCCTCTGCCTTGCAAATTCGCCTTGTTGGTCATTTGGCCAAGAGCTAGAAGGCAATGGGAGGGTAGTGGGTGCCACGCCAGCTTGCCCCAGGCTCTACCTTGCAAAAGGGCCAGTGGCCATCTGGACAGAAGGCCACGAAGGACCCCAGGTGCCCTACAGACCTGCCCCAGCCTCTGCCTTGCAAAAAGCGCCTTCGAGGCCAACTGGCTGGCTGAGAGGCAGAAGGCAATGGGAGGGCCGTGCGTGCCATGCAGACCTGCGTGCCCTGGGCTCTACCTTGCAAAGAGGTCAGCGGCCATCTGGCCAGAAGGCCAGGGCAGAACCGCGGCTGCCCTGCAGACCGGTGGCAGCCTGTGCCTTGCAAAAAGCGCCATCTCTGCCAACTGTCTGGCTGAGAGGCAGAAGGCAACGGGAGGGCCGTGCGTGCCACGCAGACCTGCGTGCCCCGGGCTCTGCCTTGCAAAGAGGTCAGTGGCCATCTGGCCAGAAGGCCAGGGAAGGACTGCGGCTGCCCTGCAGACCCGCTGTGGCCCCTGCCTGGCCACATTGCGTTGTGCGGGTCTCCCGAGAGCGCGAGAAGGCCATGAGGGCCATAGCTGCCCAGCCAGCCCGCCACGCTCTCGGCATGCCAAATGGCATCCCCGCCGGCTTTGCTTCCCCCCCCCCCCCCCCCCGAGTGATCTACTTGGGGTGGAGGAAGCGAAGCCGGCGAGGATGCGTTTTGGCAGCGCTAGGAACCCAGGCGCCCGGGCGGCCCGCCCCAGCCTCTGCCTGGCAAAATTACGTTCGCGCCGATCTCGAGAGAAGACGGTTCCTCGGGGAGGCAACGGGAGGGCCGTGCGTGCCACGCAGACAAGCGTGACCCGGGCTCTGCTTTGCAAAGAGGCCAGCGGTCATCTGGCCAGAAGGCCAGGGCAGGACCGTGGCTGCCCTGCAGACCGGCGGTGGCCTGTGCCTTGCAAAAAGTGCCTTCGCGGCCAACTGTCTGGCTGAGAGGCAGAAGGCAACGGGAGGGCCGTGCGTGCCAGGCAGACCTGCGTGCCCCGGGCTCTGCCTTGCAAAGAGGTCAGCGGCCATCTGGCCAGAAGGCCAGGGAAGGACCGTGGCTGCCCTGCAGAACCGTGGCGGCCCCCGCCTGGCCACATCGTGTTGTGCGGGTCTCGAGAGAGCGGGAGAAGGCCGTGAGGGCCGTAGTTGCCCATCCGCCGTGCCACGGCTCTCGGCATGCCAAATGGCGTCCTCGCTGGCTTCGCTTCCCCCCCCCCCCCAAGTAGTCTGCGAGGATGCGTTTTGGCTGCGCTAGGAACCCAGGTGCCCGGGCGGCCCGCCCCAGCTTCTGCCTGGCAAAATCACGTTCGCGCCGATCTCGCGAGAAGACGGTTCCTCGGGGAGGCAACGGGAGGGCCGTGCGTGCCACGCAGACAAGCGTGCCCCGGGCTCTGCCTTGCAAAGAGGCCAGCGGCCATTTGGCCAGAAGCCAGGGCAGGACCGCGGCTGCCCTGGAGACTGGCAGTGGCCTGTGCCTTGCAAAAGCGCCTTCGGGGCCAACTGGCTGGCTGAGAGGCAGAAGGCAACGGGAGGGCCGTGCGTGCCAGGCAGACCTGCTCTTTGCTGCAGTTCTGTGTCTTGTGCTTGGATGCTTTTTATAAGAGTTGTCAATGTTTGAAAATCTTAAATAAAATTGGTTTAAATAAAAAAGTAAACATAGGCGGGCGTGGTGGCGCACGCTTGTAATCCCAGCATTTGGGAGGCTGAGACCGGAGGATCCGGGTTCGCGGCCAGCCTCAGCTACCTAGTGAGGCACTCCGCAACTTAGTGAGACCCGGTTTCAAAATAAAGAATAAAAAATAGGGCTGGGGATATAGCTCGGAGGTAGAATGCCTCTGAATTCAATCCTCAGTACCGCAAAAAAAAAAAAAAAAAAAAAAAAAGTAAACATAACAACCTCACCCCCACTTTTTTATACTAATTAATGAAATCTTAGTCAAGAACACAAATTAACTTCAGACTCACTTTTTGGAACCATTGATCTAATTTCTCTGTGTTACAGAGTCCTCCTTGATGTCTTGAGGATAAAAATAAGAGAGAGATAGAGACAGGAGGCCCAAAACACGACAGGGCTCTGTAGGTCTTGGGGGATCTGTACCTAAATGAGTGTTGTGCTTTGCATTTCTAATAAGATCCCTGTACTCACTAAACCTCAGATAAAAGCTTCCTTTCATACCACCCTTTTGATTTTAAAACAGAAATTTAGGTATTATGAACTGCTTTAAGATGCAGACAGTTTGTACTGTTGAATGGATTTTTGTGTTTCACTATTAACCAACCAAGTAATTCAGTCCTTGACATATAAGTCTGTGCATTGGGCAGTGGGAGAGAGCTGCTCTTTGTTAGCTATACCAGAGATCTATGATGTGAGCAAACCAAGCAGTTTCTAAGATCTTCGGTCTCTTTGTAGGATCAAGGTAGGTGTCCAGTTCCAGTTATGGCAGTTGTATGATATCCACTGGGTGAGAGTTGGTGATTAGGACAACACCAACCCATGGGCAGCATTCTGGCTTCACCCAAGAGCATGTGCTCCACTATCTCTCCAGTTGGCTATGTTCTCCTACCTCCTTTCCTGTCAGTCCTGCCATGCCACTCTACATGACCTGGGCCACTCAACCTGTGGGAATGATTCCAGGTCTAGGTTCAGCCAGCTCTGAACCAGCTCTCCTATAGGGAGAATCACTGGGGTTTCAGTGACTCTAAAGCACTTGATTTCTGAAATGCTTCTTGTTTATGTATTTGATAGTGTTCCTTATCTTGTACACCAACTCTGACACACAAGTATCTAAAAGAAAAAGACAAGCTAGGCATGTCCTGCATGTCTGTAATCCCAGTACTTGGGAGGCAGCGACAGGAGGATAATAGGTTCAAAGCCAGCCTCAGCAACTTAGAGAGACCCTGTTTCAAAATAAAAATTAAGATAGAGCTGAGAGTGTAGCTCATAGGTAGAATACTCCCATGTTCAATTTTTAGGACATAATAAATACATAAATAAAGCCTGGAGTGGTGGCGCACACTTGTAATCCCAGTACTTGGGAGACTGAGACAGGAGGACATGGGTTCGTGGCCAGCTTCAGCTATTTAGTGAGGCCCTACACAACTTAGTGAGACCCTGTTTCAAAATAAATAATAAATAATAGGACTGGGGGTGTAGCTCGAAGGTAGAATGCTCCTGTGTTTATTAAGGGAAGATATGATACTAAGTAGAATTTTCACTTTTGGATAGAATACCAAGCATGAATTCCTTCCTTCTTATCTATCTTGAACAAATGTTCTTAGGCCACTAGGAGGTAGATCAAGAGTCCATTCATCCTGAGTAGCCCTTCTTTGTTTCCTTCTGGCTTCAGCAGCCCTTGCCAAAGGTACCCCTTTTGGGAGAAAGAGTCTGTGATACCCCAATTCCTCTAAAAGGAGTCAACATTTTCAACCTTTCTCAAAATTTCCACATCTGGAGACATAAAAATCTTACTAGCCCTAAATGTTTGACATATTTTCATCATTTGAACCAAGGTGAAGGAACTAAAATGAAGAAGAGACTCTGGAGTCTGCCTTCTTCATACCAAGGTGATATTTTCATCTCCCCTCAGTATGTGACCTTCTAAATCTTTATGTTCGTTATTTTAGTTGATCATAACAATCCTTAGAAAGAGGTATTTTCATCCCAGCTTTGCAGATTAGAACACTAAGATTTACATTAAGTGACTTGCCCACTGTTGCAAACTGGTTAGTAGTAAAGTCAGCCCTTGAAGTTAAGCTCCACTGCAGCCTAAACCTCCCACTGGATTGCTGAGTAGACCACACGTTCACCTTGTTAAGTGAAGTCACCACTTTCATTATCACATAGACGGGAAGTACTGAGTTCACAAAACCAGATTCCTTTCCAGTTGGACCATTTAGAGTCTTTAATGCTTAGTTAGATATTTGCTGTGAGCTTCCACCAGGAAATATTTCCATCTAAGCACACCTATGCTCTTTGTTTGTCTTTTTCTTCACAGGACATCCTGAATACTGTCTGGGACACGTAGCTCAAGGCTATGACACAAGCCTCACTGCACCTATTTAAGTATGCTGTGGGAAATGTTCTTTTAGTCATTTCTCTCAACAGTTAATATTCTGCTGGATAGGCTTTTCTAAAACTAAAACACCCCCTTTTCATTTTATTAGTATTTTATGATGTTTTCTGCAAGCCCTCACAAGCTTTAGGTGACATTGTTGAAGTGAGTCCTCAACTCTGGAACTCAGGATCAGCTGGGTCCTTGGCCAATGTGAATAAACATTAGCCAAGGACCCTGCTGACCCTAGACAGAGGTTTATTTGGGGAAAAGAGAAGAAATGCACATTCAAGAGGGAATGTGGGCCACCTCAAGATGAGGAAGGCATTTTGGGGAGTGCAGTGCTCTCTTTTTATAGGAAACTTTCATGAGAGGTGGACTAGAGGAGGTATGTGAGGATGATCTTAGTCTAGTATTCTTTGAGGCAGTTTTTGGTGACTGAGGTCTTCATTATCTGATTGACAGATATGCTGCAGAGTGTTCTAAATAATTAGTTTCTCAAAATATCGTACCTGTCTTGTTACCAAAGCACAGGGAAATTAGAGTTTCTTTTAGTTAACTCTAAGAGCTACAGATTTCTCAGGAATTTGGGAAAGTCAGGCCTGGGAAAGAGAACTGGTTTGGGGAGTAAAGGCTGAAGCGCTTCAGCTCCAGGTTCTTATATTATAGTTATATTTTACTTTTCCTTCCTGTCTTCTTTTTACCTACTTATTTCTTTTATCCTACATCGATATGATGTGATGAAGAGGTGCATGTTGGATCTGCAGTTCCTGTTCTGGGCCCTTCACGGTGGGTAGTGCTCCAGGAGGCTCTCCATGCAAGAGCCCAGGCCCTGTGTGGCCCAACACCCAGGCTCGGCCTTTTCTAAAAGGATTTTGAAGTTTGGCCCATTCCATAGCATCTAAGAATGCTCATCTTTCCTTGTAGTCTCTCATCCTCTCAGTTCTGCAGTGAGAAAATAGGGATCCAGATACTCATTGTGGAAGTAAACTGGGGAGAATGGGACTGAGCACTACGCTCCTGACTCTACTCTCTAATTTTGTGTCCCAATTTCTTCACTAGTAAAATGGCAAAAGAAATAATATGTGCTGTTTGAAGACCTTTATAAAAATTAAGTAATATGTAAAGCTTGTGTTAGCAAAGTGCACAAAACCAGAAAGAAAGAGGAGGCAGAGAAGGGGGAGAAGTAGG
This sequence comes from Graphiurus murinus, assembly GCA_004027655.1. Taxonomy (NCBI): domain Eukaryota; kingdom Metazoa; phylum Chordata; class Mammalia; order Rodentia; family Gliridae; genus Graphiurus; species Graphiurus murinus. The sequence goes on from PVLC010026786.1 coordinate 6,804, forward strand.
AAAGGAAGAGGAAGAAGAGAAAGAGGAGGAGGAGGATAATCATTACCATTATTTGTCTGTTCACCTTTCCTAAATAGAACAACAGAATAACTGCTACCCTAACACCACCACACACACACACAGAGTAGTGCTCCATTAACAGGGCATGGCGGTGCATACTTATAATCCCAGTACTTAGCAAGGTCCTCAGTAACTTTAGAAAAACTTTGTTTCAAATAAAATAAAATATGGCTGGAGCTGTAGGTTGAGGGTAGACTGTCCCCCATTTTATCACATTCGGAGGCCTGCAGACATCTCCCAGAACATCAGTGATTAACCAAATCTGCCCAAGGGACAGATTTTCTGCCCAAGAACAGTTGAGGCCAACTGAGTTTTCTGGGGATGGTTGGGGTCTAGGAAACCCTCATTATAAACTTTAGGGATGAGGACCTGGGTTCCAGGAGACCACCCTCATTGGTGAATGAAGTGGGAAGCTCCCACCTCCCCATGCTTTGCTAGCTGAGTGGAGAGTGGCAGGTGTGTGGGAGCCTTGCTTCCCCTGCAGTACTCACATCTTGGACTGTTAGAGTAGTTCTCATCCATGGAGTGATGATCAGATGCCTCACACCAACCCTGTGTCACCTTCCCTCCAGCTGGGAATCAGGGACAATGTCAAGTGCTCTGAGGCTTCATTCTCTATTGTTCACTGATGTTCTGGGAGATGTCTGCAGGCCTCAGAATGTGATAAAATGGGGGACATTGCAACAGTGATTAATCTTTTCTACCATTTAACTGTCAGCAAAGGGTTATCAGTGATTCTCCCAGACAGCATGATTTTCATTTTGCTGCCAAATTCAGGTGATAGAGGTTTCTAAGTCAGTCTATGAGCATTTTTTGTGATCTAAATTCTGGATCAACTTGGAGGAGGTCCAGAGTGATTTGGGGAGATAGGGAAGAGGTATCATGATCTGAGATGATGAAAACTTTAATTTAGTCTTTCTGTTCTTGTCATTTTCCCTTGGGCAGATTTGGTTTCTTTCAGAAGGGGAGCAAAGGTTCTCTTTAATGTAATTCGTATGTTTCACTTCCACAGACATCTCCAAAGAAGAATGGCCACAGGGAATCATTCTGCAGCAGCCATGCTTGTTTTAGTGGGTTTAACTCAGTGGCCAGAGCTGCAGCTGCCCCTCTTCCTCCTGTTCCTGGGAGTCTTCATGGCAACAGTGGTGGGGAACCTGGGCATGGTCATTCTGATTGCCATCAGCCCCCTGCTGCACACCCCCATGTATTATTTTCTCAGCAGTTTGTCCTTCATCGATCTCTGCTTTTCTACTGTCATTACCCCCAAAATGCTGGTGAACTTTCTGGGAAAGAAGAATGTGATCCTTTTTTTCTGAGTGGATGGCCCAGCTCTTTTTCTTCATGCTTTTTGTGGTGGCTAATGGTTACCTCCTGACTGCCATGGTGTACGACCGCTACATTGCTATCTGTTGTCCCCTGCTTTATAATGTGATCATGTCCTCTTGGCTCTGCTTCCTGCTGGTGCTGGCTTCCTTCTTCCTGGGCCTTCTGTCTGCCTTGGTCCATACAAGTGCCATGATGAAATTAACTGTCTGCAAATCCCGCACCATCAATCACTACTTTTGCGATGTCCTTCCCCTCTTCAGTCTCTCCTGCTCCAGCATACACCTCAATGAGCTTCTACTTTTTGTCATTGGGATCAACACCTTGGTGCCAACCTTCGCTGTTGCCATCTCTTACTCCTTCATCTTCTTCAGTATCCTTCACATCCAGTCCTCAGAGGGCCTGTCCAAAGCTTTTGGAATGTGCAGCTCTCACCTCATGGCTGTGGGCATCTTGCTTGGGTCTATCACCTTCATGTATTTCAAGCCTCCTTCAAGTGACTCTCTGAAACAAGAGAAGGTGTCCTGTGTTCTACACCACTGTGATCCCCATGCTGAACCCTTTAATATACAGTGTGTGGAATAAGGATGTGAAAAAAGCATTGAGGAAGGTGTTGGTGGTGACATGAGTCTTTTTTTCTGGAGATTTATAGATGAGAGAAATGAGTAGTTCCAGTGCAAGTATATTTCTTTTGTTCATTTTTCTTTGTTATTCTATAGTAATATACGTAACATCTAGATTTCTTTGTAGTACTGGTGATTATATTCTAGGGCCTCCTGCATGCTGGGCAAGTGCTCAGTCATGGAACTACATGTCTAGCTTTTTAAAAATACTTTCTCATCTATAGTTGATTAATTTTTCTCAATAAAATGAAAAAAAAAGTGTAAAGCAGATGTTAGGGTACTGATTTTTTGCTAGAAAAACCGAGGTTTAGAGTTTTAAGTTTTTCTTACTGTGTTAGAAAAGGAATGAGAATTCAGATTTTCTCCAGCATTATTATTCTCTTCCTAATATTCCCTGCTCGTTTATTATCTGCAGAGTAGAGGCAGTAAGTCGACCACTGATATGCATGCTAAGAGAAATGTAATCTGATCATAGGTATGTCCATTAATTCATTAATTCTTGAGAAAACAAGATAAATGCATAGGAAAAAGAAGGAGGAGGAGGAGGAGGAGGAGGAGGAGGAGGAGGAGGAGGAAGAGCAGAAATGATAAACAGTTACAGAACAAGAAGGGCAATTTTAGATAGCAGTTCTTACTTGGTATGCTTTCACTAATTTTTTTTCTAGTCAATATATTCAAAATTTTATTTTCATTTTTTTGTTGAACCTCATGAAGTTTTTGTTTTGTTTATTTATTGTTTGTTTATACTTATTTATTCATTCATTTATATTACACCCCAGATTAAAGTTAAGGGACTTTTTTTTGGTACTGGGGTTTGAACCCAGGAGCATTCTACCTCTGAGTTCCCCTCAGCCCTATTTTATCATATATTTTGAAGCAGGGTCTCTCTAAGTTGCTGAGGGCCTCACTGAGTTGCTGAGGCTGGCCTCTGAGGACCTGAAATTCTCTGATCATTCTGTTTCACCTCCCAAGTACTGGGATTACAGGCTTGTGCCACCTTGCCTGATGGTTCAGTTGGATTTCTGGTATTTACTTCTATCTCAAGTTGGTTCTATTCATTCTCCACCACATGCTAAATCACTTGTGTAAATTGGAATTTGTCAAAATTAGCTATCTTTCTCCTTTTACTTTTTGTTCGATATGTATATAATAGGATGACCCTCAAGATAAAATTAGAATATGTATATACACTTTTATGGTGTACTGTAATTATACATCACAGTGAGATTAAAAGTGATACAAACACTTGGTGTGTTTCCTTCTGCATCCCACCCCACTCCCCCTCCTCACTCGCCGTGCATGTTAGTGATACCTTCATGTAGAGGTATAGCATGATTTGAACTCATTCCTCCCTTTACTTTTTCTTTCCTTTTGTCAACATAATTCTTAGAACAGAATGCTCTAGATTTTATCTTGGGAGGTCATTCTAATTGAGAAATATGAAATCAGTAGATTTTGTGTCTACAAAATCCCACAGTTTTAACAAAATATATCTCTATCTCTGGGTTCCTCCTTTTTGTAATCCCACTCAGAAACATCTCGTTGGTTTGTTTCACCAAGTCCTGGACTTTACCATGGCCTTGACTGCCTGCTCCCTACTGGGGCTTCTCCTCTAAATCTTTCTATGTTGTTTTAGGGTCCACAGGGAACAAAGGTTATTTACTCTTTTATTTTTAGTCGACTTTTTTAAAAATTCAAAACCAGAAAGTTTTGGTACTTGTCTTTTGGTGCCGGTTTATTTTACCTTATATAATGATCCATTTTTTTTTTTTTTTAGCATCTTTACTATTACAATTAGCAACTTCCTGACTCTAGCTTCTGACTTTCAAATTATATTCTATCACAAAGATTTTTAATCTGTACTCTTTTCTCTCTCTTTTTTTCAGTTGATTTTAATCATACTTTATTTTAATTACATTTTTTCTGCTGCTCCTACTGGGTCATAAAACTGAAGCATCCTGCAAAAATCAAGTAAAGAAGACTTGATTCCTAGAATCAAAATGTTTCCAGCCTAGACCTTGAAGCCACCTTCTTAGTCTTTAGTTTGACAATAATTTAATCGATCTCTTTCTCCTTCTCCATGTAATGAGCTGCAGTATTCTTTTTATGGGGATGCCTTTCTTTCCATTTTTATTGGTTTGTTAATGAAAGTTACTATCCTTTTATTGGGGTAGGTGTCAGTTTAGACTTTAGATATTTGCAATCCTTTTCAGAGCTTACACATTTAACAAATCAGACAGCTTGAGATTTTTTGGTGGGAGTTAACTCTTGTTTTGTTTTTCTCTTTGCACATGCTTAGCAAGCTCTCTACCCTACCACTGAGCTCTGTCCCCAGCCTAGGGGAGACAATGGACAGGATGAAAAAAGAGAAAAGAACAGATGATTATTTCATCCCTATTGCCTAAAAAAGCGCTTAAATGAAAAGCTTATATTTTCCCTATTATCAAAATATTACCTGATTGAATAAAGCTTTCTCTATATGTTCAAGTTTAAGCTACAGCAATGTTTTCTGATTCTTAAGCCATGTGTACTACCTACTGAACCTACCTTTGCTAAAGACCATGAGGCCATCCATGGCTTTTTTGAAAGCTCACTTAAATTATTTTTTCAAAGATGCTAGACTTCGCTGAGACATTTATCTTTGTTAAGGCCTAGCACTAGCAGTGTGGTCTCTAGAGAAATGAACCTTCCCTCTTTTAAAATGACTCACCTGTGAACAATCCTGCTGTGTATATATCTGAAAGTTGAAGTCCTACATTCTCAGAGATTAAAACCCATAGCTGTCTCCTGGGATCTCAATAGTTAAAACTACACATAAATTATAAACTAAAAAATATTTTCAAATAGCTTTTACTTCATGCGACTGAGGTCAAAATCCCCTTTCCTCACCCAAAGCACAAATTCTTAGGTGAACTTTTGCACCCAAACCTATTTTTCTCATTAACTTTACACACCTGGTTCCACTGGCCCAATGCACTAGGTATAAATTGTTTGGTCCTTGTTCTGCACAAATTGAGAGAATGAATAAACAAGTTGATTTGGTAGAGACAAAAATATCTAAAATACTACACTTAAATTATTTTTTCAATGATGCTAGACTTCGCTGAGACATTTATCTTTGTTAAGGTAATGTCACATCCACAGCCCAGCTGTGCCAGGGCAGTGGGGTGGGTCACTGAAAGGCCAAAGAATGTGCCTAGAGACAGTATGGGAGACATATGACTCTTGGGGGAAGCTTACAAGCAATTAGTGATTTCTCCAAGAAGAGTTCAGTGGCAACAGGCAGGCAGATAACACCTCTCAGAGTCCCTCACAGAGCTTCATCAAGCTTCCTCTCCCTCGTGTGCTTGTCCAGTGGTGCTGGGCTGGACTATTGACCTGAGAGGCTTCCTCCTGCTCTTTCCCAGCATATGCCTACCCCAAGAAGTAGCTACAATGGATAGCTTTACATCTTTTTAAAATTCATACAAAAAGTAAATCAGAATGTTGAGCAATAAATATCTAATCATTTGTTCAAATCTACTTTTGCATCTTTCAGGAGTACTTGAATGTTCCCCAATTTAGTTTTTTTCTACTTTTTTGTTAAATACACATGTATCCTGTTTTCTTCTTATTATTATAAATGAGGTTTATATCCTATAATTAGTTATATTTTGTATTGATTTTTCAATATTAATTTCCATCTGGATGCATTGCGGAATTCTTCAGTCTTTTATTCAGTGATGATAGCAATATAAAATATCCATTTAGAAAAAAATTAGGTCTATATCCACACTCTGCACAAGAATAAACTAAACACAAAATCTAAGTTGATCATTAAAGTACCAAAAGAACAAGGGGTAATTCCTTAATAACCTTGATATGAGTCGCACAAAATCCCAAGACATTTGAAGAAAATTTTATGAATTTTGCTACCTAATTTGTGTGTGTGTATGTGTGTGTGTGTGTGTGTGTGTGTGTGTGTGTGTGTGTGTGTGTTTTGCTGGAAATTGAACCTAGGAACATTTTACCTCTAAGCTACACCCCTGACCCTATTTTACTTTTCATTTTGAAACATGGTCTCACTAAGTTGCTGAGAGTCTTCCTACATTGCTGAGGCTGGCTTTGAACCTGTGATTCTCCTGTCTCAGCCTACCAAGTACTGGATTACAGGCTTTACTATCTAATTTTTAAAACAGCAACAACAAAACACTAAAATGACTCTGCCTCTGCAGTTGTATATCATGTATATCATGTGCCTACTGATAGAATCTTTTCAAATGCTGTACTATACATTCTGATTAAACTTTATAGTTGGGATCAGTAGGTGATAAAGGTGACAAATTTCTAAGATGACCAGGTATCATCTTGCTTAGAACTGGAACTACATATTTTATTTATATGGGATTCTAGAAAATACATACTAATATATATATTGACAAAAAATTATTAGTTCAGTTCTTCTGTGGGACCAGAAGAGGGTGGGGAGATGGACTGCAAGCAGACATTAGGGAAATTTTAGGCATGTTTAGAAATGTTTTGTGTCTTGATTGTTGCAGTCACATAGATACATAGATATGTGAACAAAAACAGGAGGAGGAGATGAAGGGGGCTTTAAATTAGCCAAGTTACACTTATTTTTGAACTTGTCCCAGAATCAAGTGTTAAGATGGTTATTTTCTGTCACAGCTTACTCTGGTAGGACTTACGCTCAGGATTGTATATCTAGTTATGTGAGACAGAAGGAGATAAGGGTCATTTTGCCTTAATTAAAGGAGGAAAAAAACTTTATCCCAGGTGTGAAGCAAACTAATAATTTTTTAAAGTAAAAATGTCCAAGATTTATCGAGGACACAATGAATGATAGTATATTAGGATCGTTTGCTCAAGGGATAGGAGCTTTTGATTAAGTGTGTGTGTATTTGCACAATAGTCAGCAAAAGGGGTAACGTCCAGCAGCTGTGGTAGAGGGAATGAAAAGGATGATAATTTATTTTATTGTTATTTTTTTGGTACTGGAAATTGAATCCAGGACATTCAGTCTCTGAACTACAACCTGAGTCCTTTTTGCTTTTTTTAAAATTTTGAAATAGGGTCTTACTGAACTGCTGAGGCTGACCTCATACTGCGATCCTTCTGTCTCAGCTTTCCAAGTATTGGAATTACTGATGTGTGTCACCATGCCCAGGTGGATGTTAATTTTAAGAAACATGGAACTCAGTTTTAAGGAAAAGAGAGGGTCAAATGATCACCTGACCTTTATGGCTCTGAACACTAACGCTGGAGTGGGCCACACCTCTGCACCTTCTTTACATCCTTATTCTTTAAACTATAGATCAGGGGATTCAGTATGGGGTCACGGTAGTGTAGAACACAGAGGCCATCTTCTCCTAGACCATGTTGCTGATGGATGCTGGCTTGAAATACATGAATACAGCAGCTGCATTGAAGACTCCCAAAGCTGTAAGGTGAGAGGCCTTGGATTTGCCTTCAGCTGAGGGGTTCCTAAGAATGTTGGTGACTATGAAAGCATAAGCGATGGTGATGGGCATGGTGATGCCAACATATTGAATCCACCTATGAATATCACCAGGAACTCATTGAGGTGGATGCTTTAGCAGAGGAATTATGTCACAAAAGTAATAATGGATGACGTTGTCCCCACAGAAGGAAAGCCTCATCATGAAGGAAGTGTGGACCACAAATCCAGAAGCTGCCTGGATATAGACTCCTGTCACCAGCATATTGCAGACCTTTGGGGACAAGGTGACACTGTCGACCAGTGGGTTACAGATATGGTGTATGTCTGTCATACACCATGGCTGCCAACATGTATCACTCAACAATAGCAAACATGAAAAAGAAAAAGAGCTGGATCATACATCTAGAACAGGAGATAGCAGTTTGCTTTTATATAAAGTTTCCCAGAAGTTTGGGGGTAACAACTGAGGAATAAAATAGGTTTAAGAATGACAAATTACCAAGAAAAGATACAGGAAGATTGAAGCTTGAGATAAAAAATGATTAGGAAGATCATACCCAAGTTTCCCTGAGGAGAGTATTGTAAAATAACGTTCCTCTTATGGGATTGTCATCCAGTACTTAGATCTTATAAGGAAGAAACAATTACAAAATTTATATTTCTGAAGGAGGTTCTCTTTCTTCTCCTGTAGCTGATCTTTTCCTTGCAACTCCCATCTCCTATGTATTTAAGCATGTGTAAAGACTTGCACATGAATAATTTAACTTTAGAAAATTGAACTCTGAGCAATATTGTTCAACATGTAATACATAACAAATGCATGTAAGATGAAAATAATATAAAGAGCTACCATATAACATAATTAGGAGAATTAGTGAGTTAATAAATAAATGTGCTCCAATGAATGCCTTGTATGCCATAATCCATAGATGCATGCTCTTATTATTACCACATTGTTACAAAAGTTTCTATGATTGCCTAGAGTTCTTTAACTGGTGAGCTTCCACAGGTCAAAGATAGGTGCTTGCTGAATTAACATGTTACCCTAAGAGGACAGGCATTGCAGAAGACTTTAGAATATCAAATGAAAGGATGTTGGAGATGAAGGAATAGAAATGGTTGGGAAGATAAAAGGAAGTAGTTCTAAAAATATGCATTTTTGTGTTAATATCTTTGTTATAAAAATGCTTCCCTGATCTTGTTCTTGTTTTGCTATTCTTGAAGAAAATCTTAAATGTAAAATAAAAACTTTGTCCTTTGCGAGAATTTTTGGAGTAGGATTAGACTGGTGTGTATGAGGTGCAATACATGAATATACTATACTCGTATAGCTCCTGTATTTTTACTTTTTTATGGGTGTTGTATTTTCCTAACAGCGATGGAGGCAAACCAAGGCAGAATGTGGGGAAGGGGTTTGTGTGGCTTTTCACATTCTTAGTTCAAGGGACTTTTTTCTATTTGGCACATTTTTGTGTGAAGTTTACTTAATTCTGATTCTTTGATACTCTCTTGTTTCCATAGAATGCTCCTCTTTAGTTACTTTTTTCTTTCCCTCCAAGATTCCTTGTGACTTATCCCAGATCAACATCAGCTCCCATATCAGAAGACTGTACAATAAGGAGATCCCTTCATAATCTCCAGAATAATTCATGTTTTGTTTTTTCCCCACTAGACAGATACTGGTCGTATTTCTGCCACAGAGATAGTCTGTGGCTGGATAAGAAGGAGATATTTGGAATTTATATATCTGCCAAGAGACTAGTATGTAGAGTAAATAAAGAACTTCTATAAATAAACATGAGAAAGGTTCCCCAGTAAAAAAATCTTCAAAACTCGTGAGCCAGATATATTAGAAAAAGAATAAGCAATGATCAATAAATACATAAAAACGTGCCCATTCTATTCATCGTCAGTAAACTGGAGAGTGCAGTAATGTTGAGCAGTTTACTGTGAAATGAGGTCAAGACAAAGAGTTATGAAATGGAGGCTTGAGTTAGTACTATCTGAATTAGTTAAGCAACTACCATGTGCTCAGAACAGTGTTGGGGTATTGAATGCAGTTTCCTGTAAAATACCTTTATGAATATTAGTGAAGAATGTTAAAGATTTCTGGGCACATCTTTTGCTTATTCTTTTTGGGTTAAGTTGGATTCTGCCTTTTAAAAATTCTGCCAGGTTTCTCAATTTATCAGTGTAGAGTTATTATTATTATTTTTTTTTGCAAGAGTTAAGTTACAGAGATCAGGAAAGAACTTTATTTAAAAGTATGTGTGAACCAATGCAAAGCATGCCAGAGAGTAGTACAGTCGGCCTGGATTTTAGCTTCATTCTGCCACTGAAGAGCTGCTTTTGTTACGAGACAAATCACTTCATTCTTTTTGAGCCTCGACTATAAATAAGATGGTTTTCTATAATCTCTCTAACTCTCTCTAGCAATAACTTTTTTTCCCCTGTGGTACTAGAGATTGAACCCAGAGACATTCTACCTCTGAGCTACACCCCCAGCCAACCCTATTTTATTTTTATTTTGAAAAAGGGTCTTGGTAGGTTGATGAGAGTCTCACTACTTGCTGAGGCTACCCTTGAACCTGGGATCCTCCTGTCTCAGTGACTCCCAAGTACTGGAATTATAGGAGTGTGCCACCACATCCAGCTTAGCAATAACTTTACTGAAGTTGTATGGGACAGTGCATCTCTGTAGAAAAGGATACAATGGCTTGTGTCTTAATTCAAGATTTAGCATGCATGAGGCTGAAATCAAAGAGAATGTTAGTACTCTCTTCTCTGCCCAGACAGGAAAAGGTGTGTGTGATTTTGATATTGGACAAGAGAATATAATCATTAATTTATTCAATCACTCACATCTAAGCCACTTTTAAATATATTACATAACAATTAGTATGTCCTTTCTGCCCGTCGTCTTCACCTGTGCATGCGTTCTAAAATTATTTGTCATACAAAGTTGGAATGTTTGATATGTATGTGTATTTTTTAGACCATAAACTCCTCAAAGGCATTTTTCCTAATAGTTGTATCCTCGGTGCTTGAGATGGACTCTCCCATGCCTTGGAGATTTCTTGAGCAGATGGATTCCACAGCTGTAACCTTGACCTGGACACTCTGCTAGGCATCTTTCTCAGCCTGCAGAATTCAGCAGGTGGGTATGCTTGGGAGTTAATTGAGGCAGAACCTCAAATATCTGACCTAGGGTGTTAGAAAAGTGGGAAGGAGGGCTTTGCTGCTCATCTTTCAGTCTTTCTACAGAAATGTGATCTGGTATTTAAACAGTCACCAGAACAATTTGTATTCTGCCCAATTGGATGTCTCTTCTCCTCATTTATTAACATGAATGCTTTCTGTATTTCACTACTTTGCCCCTCATCCTTTAGTGTGATTACCTACCCTATTATTGGGCTTTCTTTCCCAGGAGATTGCCCCAGAAGAAATATAAAGGAGACCCCCAGTGGTGATAAAATCATCTCTGACCACAGGCTTGTATTACAAGGAAGTTTGATTTCCTTTTAATTGTCCAAGGGAACTGAAGACAAGGGGTCTTTGTTTTTCTTTAATGGTACATTGTAATTATACATCGTGATGAGGTTCCGCGTGATAGAGACGTACATGCACACAGCTTGTGAGCTTCCCTCTGCATCCCTCCATACTTCCTCCTACTCCCCAGATGTAATATTGAAATTGGTATTGATAACTTCGTATGAACATAGTGTTATTTGAACTGTTTCCTTAGGAAGGGGAAAAATTTTCAGTCTCTGATAAGTTAGCAACTGACAAAGGTAAGAAAATATATCTCTATTGAAAAAACACAAAGGTCTAAATTGTGTTTTAATGCTTAAAGTCATTATTAAAAAAAGAGAACTCAAGAGAATGAAGGAAGATGAAAAATACTTAAAAATTCATAAATTATATTATCCTACTGTAGCACCTAATTTCTTTTTGCATATTACCTCCCTACTTCTGCTCGTATGCATACATGTTCTACATGGCTATAATCAAAATATTTGTGTTACATATAACTAATATCTGAAGCAGTTAGAAATAGTCTTTAGCCATCCATAGTCCAATATGTCAATATACAAATTTGTGCAACAATATTCTTCTGCAACATTCAGGTTGTTTTCACAGATTTTATTGGAACTCATCTTGAAAAATGGGATGGCATCAAAGAGGTTTGGTGGTTTGATTTCCTCCCCAACAAAATGTAAACACTGTTAATGGCAACAGACCCATGTAAAGCCCTTTGTATTTTATAAAGTACTCCTGTACACATTGTAATCCCAGTGTTTGGGAGGCTGAAATAGAAGTATCACAGGTTTGAGGCCTGTCTCAGAAATTTAGTGAGACCTTTAGCAATGTAGCGAGATTTGTTTCAAAATAAAAAAAAAAATAGAGCTGGGAATGTATTGTAGAGAGGAAAACATCCCTGGGGTCAACCCTGAGTACCAATAACAAAACAAAACAAACGACCCCAAAACACTTTGTGAATATTTCTTATGTAATCTTTTTTTTTTTTTTTTTGCAGTACTGGGGATTGAACCCAGGGGCATTCTACCTCCAAGCTATACCCCCAGCCCTATTTTTTATTCTTTATTTTGAAACCGAGTCTCACTAAGTTGCGGAGTGCCTCACTAGGTAGCTGAGGCTGGCCGCGAACCCGGATCCTCCAGTCTCAGCCTCCCGAATGCTGGGATTACAAGCGTGCGCCACCACGCCCGGCTCTATTTCTTATGTAATCTTAAAAAATGTTTAAATGAACAATTGTTAATCTTATGTCTGACTTATCAATAAGAAATCCTTGGCTTAGAGAGGTAAGATAACTTGACCAAAGACCACACAGGGCTAGTAAGTAGCAGAAATAGGCCTTGAAGTGAAAAGTCCATGCATCTGTCTGTCTGTCTGCCTGCATCTCTCTCCCTCTGTGACTGTCTGCTCCATCAGATATTTAGCCATCAGATTAGTGAGATCTCCAAGAGAAACGTGCCAAAGGAATAATGAATCATGTCATCCTTATAACTATGATTCAGTGACTATGAAAGGTGAGGGAATAATGTTAGTGGAATCCATTTAGGACTGTCTCCACATGTAAAAGTGTTTGCCCTCCCACAGTTATCTTGGAAAGCAGAAAGTATAATGTTGTAGCATTAAGGACTGTAGGATTCACCTGCACATAATTGGACATAGTCCCATGTGGGACAATTAAAATTTTTTCTAAATACCACAAGCTCTGGAGACTCAGGAAAATGGGAAGGTGATGAATCTAAATCAGTGTCTGAGTCTCTTAGCAGCCTGGTTTAGGGATCTCTATGATCCAAACAACAATTCCAAGAACAGGAAAGCCTAATAAGTCACTTCTGAGCCTCTGTAGCCCAAGGCTGGGGTTGAGAGGGAGAGCTTTTAGTTGTATTGTTTCTGAACTCTCACCTGGATACTTGTTTTCTTTTCCCTTAAAGTGAAAGGATGGTGCCCAGCTCCATTTACTCCATCAGAAATGCTCTTGGGCACTGGCTGAGGCCTGCTGGTTGGGTTCTTGCTTGAAGGACATGCACTCAAGGAGCTACTGGATATGAATGCCCCAGTTTGCCAAATCAAATGATTGAGACAAGTGTTTGGAAATAAGAATTTTTTTCCTTCTCCAGTGAAGAAACCAGTGAACTTAAGTGTTCAAGATCAAGCCCTGGATTCTCCAGAACAAGGGCCTCAAGTCCTTTAAGAGTTAGCTCTTCAGGGTTGTGCTGATGTGCTTATCAGGAGGGACCCAATTCACGGCTAAGTGTCTAAGTCCTCCTTGAGGTGGTTCTTTCTCAGACCCACAGGCACCAGGTCTTCAGCCTTTGATCAGTAAACTGATAAAAGCTTAAGAGAGGCTGAGGACGATGAGGGGAGGAGGAGAAATGTCAGCTTTGAAAGAGGCCATCTGTTAGCTGCCAGAGTCAGAAGCAGGACACTACTGTGTCCTGATCTCTATCGCCAAAGGCTCAAAGTGCCAACAAGAAACTTTGACACCGAGGAGGTTTCCCCCTGCCTGCTGGGCCCCAGTGGAGGTGGTGCATGGGGTTTATGACAAGTGGCATCCACACAATGTATGTCTATGGTGCATGTCTATGCTTTGCTCAGATGCATTTCCATACCTCTTGGCTTCCCTGTGCTTTTCTTCTGGGAATTAAATCCAGGGGCATTCTACCCCAGCCCTTTTTATTTTTTTTTGCTGAGGCTCACCTCAAACCTGTGATCCTCTTGTCTCAGCCTCCCAAGTACTGGGATTATAGGCATATACCACCATACCCAGTATTAATTTTTATTTTTAGTTTTTTTTTCCTGTATTCACTTAGTTTTATTAATTAAATTTATTTAACTATGACATGAAAACATGAATATTGCACATATAGTGAGGTATTGTGACGTTTCAAAGTCAGAGTAAACATATTTGTCTCCTGAAATGTTTATCATTTCAAAATCTTTTCATCTAACACGTTGAAAGGTATAGTACATGATTGCTATCTCACTGTGCAATAGTACGCAAGAACTTCTTGCTCCCATCCAAGTACGATTTAGTACCGATTGATCAGCCTTTCCCCACTCCTCCTTCCAAGGAAGGCCTACCAACCTTTCAGTCTCTCCTGTACCACTATTCTATTCTCAACTTCTCTGAGATCAATTTTTAAAAAATATTTCACATATGAGCAAGATCATACAGCATCTTTCTGTGTCTGGTGTATTTCATGTAACATAATGTCCTCCAGTTTCATCCATGTTATGGCAAATGACAGAATTCCATTGTTTTTCTTTTTTAACGGCGGAATAGTATTCCACTGTGTCTCTGTACCGCCTCTTCTTTATCCATCAGTTGATGGACATTCAAGTTGTTTTCACTTCCTGGCAATTTGAGTGGTGCTGCAATGAACATAGGAGTGCAGATGTCCATTTGACTTACTGACTTCATTTCTTTTGGATAGCACCCAGAAGTGGGATTGCTGGGTGGTATGGTAGTTCTAGTTTTAAGTTTTGGAGGAATCCGCATAGTGTTTTCCATAGTGGCTTACTAATTTACACTCCCACATATACTAACATTTAAGAATCTTTTCAGCGATAGCGCTGACAGCTGGACATCTAGGGATGCTGGGCTGTGTTGTGGTACTTAGTCTTTGGAGATGCTCCTGGCTTCTTAGGTCCTTTCCACAGCACTCAGCTTCTCCGAGCTGGACCAGATGGAATCAACTAGTCCAGCAGTTATGAATTTATGGAGTATTTGTCTTCTGGGCTTCTCTTTTGAATCACCTGAATATTTGTAAATACTTTTGCTTCTGGTGCATTATTTTGAGATGAGTGTTAAAAACATTAGCAGATATCTCCCCAGCAATTGTTTTGCCCCAAATCTGTGTTTGTTTTTCAAATTTCATCATGTGTGCAAAATCACCTACAGAGACACTAAGTTTTTTTTCAGTAGTGAGGATTCAACCCAGGAGCATTCTACCTCTGAGCTACACCCCAGTCCTATTTTTATTATTTAGTTTGAAATAGGGTCTCACTAAATTGCAGAGGACTTCACTAAGTAGCTGAGGCTGGTCATGAACCTGAAATCCACCTGTCTCAGCCTCCCAAATACTTGGATAACAAGTGTGTACCACCTGGCACACTAAAATTAAAAAAAAATGTCTCCAAGCTAGGGGTGGTGGTGCACAGTTGTAATTCCAGTGAGGCAGGAGCCCAGCCAGGGACTTGAAATTATTCTTGGTTAGAAACAAATAAAAATGGAAAGAATAAAAACCTTTTACAGTTCTCTCTGTCCCTTTAGCCAAACCTCATCACTCATGACTGATTCATTTTGTATCAGAGTTGAAACACTTGGTAATTTATCTAGTCAATAAAAATCCTCCCCTGTAAACTCATTTTCATTAGCTTCTCAGATTGTTATTTTTTGGACACCAAGAACAAAATGTTCTAATTGAAATAGATGCCTGGTGGGGGTGAGTATGATGCTGAAAGAATAAAGACACAGTGGAGAAGGAGAAGTGGCCCTTGAGTCATCAAGCTCCCGAGTGGTGGAAAACCCAGCACATAGAGGTTTTGTAATAAGTACCTATGAGCATCCAGGAACTGTCTTCGGTGTTTCATTTATTCTACAGTGT
>PVLC010026787.1:0-22409 GCA_004027655.1 Graphiurus murinus
GAGCATATGGCTGAGCCTCCCCAGAGCACATGGCTGAGCCCCCCCAGAATGCAGGCTGGAGCCCCCCCAGAGCACATGGCTGAGCCTCCCCAGAGTGCAGGCTGGGGCTCCCCCAGGGCACATGGCTGAGCCCCCCCAGAGTGCAGGCTGGGGCTCCCCTTCCTCCCAAGGGGAGGGAGGAGGGTGAGGAGGAGGGGGCATCTGTGTGTTAGGAGGGGAAGTGACCCCTCTCCCCATCATGGGCTCAAGGAGCCTGAGCCAGGGTCAGACCAGGGGTCAGCAGGAAGCGTCCTGGGAGGGCCACGAGGAACACCCCCCCCCGCACCTTGACCACGCTGGCACCTGCTGGGGTTCCCTGGTCCAGCCCCCACCCACCCTTGGCGCTGGCTGTCTGATGCCACCCACCCCAGGCTGGAGGGCACCTGCTCCCTGGGGCCTAGCCCACCCACGCCCACTGCGGTCCCTCAGCCAGGTCCCCACACAGGGTCAGTAGACAAAAAGGACCCCAGGCCCTGGCCCCGAGGGGAGGGACCGAGAGGGACCGAGAGCTCCCGGCCCACTGGGGAACCCCTTTCCACCAGCCCTCACCACACCCACCTCGGGCGGCAACTTCCCCGTTGGCGGCTGCTCCTTACCCACTTGGGTTGATGGGCCGGGGAAGGGCAGGTCACCCCCAACGCAGCCCAGGTGTCAGGGGCCACCGCTGACAATGCAGACCAGGGGAGGCCCCCAGAGCACCACTGGGGGGTCTGGAGGTCGCCCACCCGAGGTCACAGCCCCCTTCTAGGGCCAACCCCGGCAGCTCGGGGGTGGCCTGCTAGGGTGGCGGTGAAGGACTGGGGACTGGGAGCAGGACAGGACCTTGGGTGTCCTGGGGTGGGTCGGAGGTGAGGGAGGGTGTCCACAGGTCCCTGGAGGACGGTGGAAGGGAGCATGGGGGTCACCATGGTCGGGGGGTGGGCATCTCCAGTGCCACTTGGGGGCAAGGGGGCAAGGGCGGGGTGCCTGGGGGACGGGAGTCGGCAGCCCCCACCCCACCACACAGTGTCACTCAAGGGCCTGAGGCCCCTCGGCTGCTCTGCGAGGGTCACCTGCCTCCCCCAAGCAGTGGTCCCCCCAAGACATGGGCTCCGAGCTTCACACCCCAATCTGTGGGAGGCCCTGAAACACCCCTTAACCCCGAGTCCATGCTGGCTGGCCATGGCGGTCTCTGGCCACTGCTGGCCCAGCCCACAAAGGAGAATTTCTGCACCTGGTGTTGAAATCTTCCCAAACGTGCCCCAGAGCTGCTTCTCAGCCCCCAATTTGATGGTGGTATGCGGGGTGGGGGACCTCCCCAGGGGTGACACACCTGACCCAGTGGGGCCCCGTGGGCAGGGACAGGATAGGCTGACCCATGTGTCCACTGGCACCTCCATGAACGAGACACAGCAAACCCTGGGTTTGGGGCTTCCCGCTGTGGTGGAAGCCAGGCCCCTTCTGGAAGCCTCTTCTGGAGCCTTCTAGAAGCACCAGCACAGGCGAACACCCTGGTCCTCATCCCAGCCCTCAGCCCCAAGCGAGGTCTGCTGATGCTGTCCAGGAGCCGTGGTCCAGCGGACAGCAGCTTTCCAGGAGGCCGGAGACCACTGCGAAGGGCCCGGCCACAGAGACGGATGCAGAGGGCAGGGGTCTGAGCTCGGTGTGACAGTGGACAATCGCCCACTTGTCCAGCCCGAGGTTCCGCTTTCCAAGACCAGCGGGACTTGGCCTTATCACGCCCAGGAACAATGGCTGCATACACCCTTATCTTGCAGCCTTTGGGACTGTTTGAACAGCGCATTCAAGCGTCCCTAAGTCAAGGGACAAGCACGTCATTCAGGGAGAATTCCCAAGGCACAAGCACGTTGGGAAGGAAGTGGCCCCGAGCCTCTGGGCCCCTCCACACCAGGACCTGGGTAACGGCAACGCCACCGGCCAGTGCCGGCGGCTCACCAAGGACACGACGGCCCTGAGCAGCCCTGGGAGGGGGACAGAGCCGAGTCTCACGCCTGCACACACACACACGCGTGTACCTGCAGCACACGTGCATGCGCAGGCATGGGTGCAGCTATGCGTCCACGCACACGCGTGAGCACACACAGCTAGCCAGACAAGCCTCTGCCGAGGCCGCTGGGTTCCCAGCCACACCCTTCGGGCCATGAGCCCCTTCCACACTGGCTGCCCTGGCCCAGTGATCTCACCCAGGGCCCCGGCTCTCTTTGCACACCTACGACCCCCAAGGAACTGGGAGGCTGAGGCAGGAGGATCACAAGTTCAAAGCCAGCTTGGGCAACTTAGTGAGATCGTGCCTCAAAATAGAAAAATAAAAAGAGCTGGGCATGGTGGTGCACACCTGTAATCCCAGTACTTGGGAGACTGAGACAGGAGGATCACAGGTTTGAGGACAGCCTCAGCAACTTAGTAAGACCCTCAGCAACTTAGCAAGACCCTGTTTCAAAATTTAAAAAATAATAAGGGCTGGGGCTGTCGCTCAGAGGTAGAATGCCCCTGGGTTCAACCCCTAGTACAAAAAATAAAATAAAATGGGCTGGGGATGTAGCTCAGTGGTGGAGGATTTGACTGACCTGTGCAGGGCCCTGAGTTCGATCCCCAGCCAAGAAAGACCCTCAGAAGCTCACCGAGTCTCCAGAGTGACCTCAGCCCACCCACCCACCTACACACTTGGTGATTTTCTATGAACGTGATGACCTATTTTCATTGGTGCTAGGTGTCTAACCTGCTAAGTATGCCCCCTACCACTGAGCTACACCCCAACCCCAAAAAATGTCCTGTGAAAGTCCATCTATGGTAAGCACAGGATGCCCGCCGCCTCTGTCACAGCGTGCGGGTCCCCTCCGGGGCAGACAGGGACTAGCTCCTTTGAGATGGGGTGCCGGCCCACTCGGGGATCCAGGAGGCCTTGGGCTCAGGCTCAGGCTCAGGCAGGGGCTGTCGCGGAAGCAGCTGTGAGGCCTCCCTGGACACTGGCTCTGCAAGGAGAGGGAGGGCCCTGCGCCCAGGCCCCCGGCTCCCTCAAGGCTGGACAATCCCAGTGAGTGGTCAGGTCCCGCCACCATCCCCAGCTGCAAGAGGGCCCCAGCCTCCCCTCACCTGACCCTCTCATTGCCCTGACCTTTGCCCTGGCCCTGGCCCTCGTGCTGGTTCCCTCCCAGTGGGTTTGGATACTGCCTGAGGGGGCCGGGGTTCTCAGCCCCACAGCCATGCTTCAAGGCCCCAGGCCCATTTCCAAAGCAACACGAGCCGCCCCTGCCACAGAGCCACTCAGAGCTCGACCGGGCAGCCCTCCTGCCCCTCCCAGCAGGCCGCGAGGGGAGTCTTCAGGACCCGGCTGGCTAGCTGGGGCCCCAGTGGCTCAGGGACGTCCCCAGCAGCCCCTCGGGCCTCTGGGGCCTGCGCCCAGGCCTGCTGCCACCTGCCACTGGGCCCCCGTGCCCTGCCCGCAGGCTCCCTCAGGCAGGTGGGCTTCCCTCAGGAATAAGGGGGTGGGGTCCAGTGTGGGCGCCAGGGGAGGACGGGGCTTGCCAAGAGCCGCCCAGCACTCTGGGCTACCCAGCAGGGGCAGAAGAGGTGCCCAGGCCTCCCCACACTCCCCTGGGTGGACCCCTCCCCAGCTTCCCAGATGTGTGGCTCCTCAGTGTCCACCATGACCCTGGCAGAACCTGCTAGGCCCCCAGCATGGCCCGGACACAGGAGGTGTTTGTGGGACCCCGAGGGTGTGTGTCCACCCCCCACTGGGAGGGAGCGATAACGGGCAGCGGCCCTGCAGGATTTTCCAAGGAAGGCCGAATCCTGATAAAGCAGAGCCTGAGATCCTGTTTGGCCACTGCTGTGCCCAGCCCTCCGTGGCGATGGGGAGGGGGGAGGTGTGTGGCAGGGGCCGGGCCCGCCACCCCTATATAAGGCTCTGGGGGCTGGCCCTGGGTCTCAGAGCTGGCAGCAGCAGGACTGCCTTCTCCCATGGCCAGCACCATGCTGGGGCTCCGGCTGCTGCTGCTGTCCTGGGGGAGTGCCCTGCTCAGCGCTGGTGAGTGGCCGCGGGCCCGGCGTGTGGGGGAGCCCCCACTCTTCTCTCCTGCCTCGCTGGCTGGCCATGGGAACCTTGATGGATGGGACGGGAGGCAGCCAGGCCTGGGGGTGCCGCCCCTCACTCACTGGGCCCGGCAAGTGTCTCGGTGCTGTCCCCCTCCCTCGAGCCGGGCATGAGGCAGGGAAGTGGGGGGACTCTTGTCTGGAGCCAGGGCGCAATCTCTCCAGCAATGTGGGCCCAGAATGTAGTAGCTCAAGGCAGGATGGGCTGAAGCGCCCCTCAGGGTAGCCCTGGACCTCGGAGGGGTCTGAGAGGCAGCCAGAGGCACGGAAGGGCAGGGCAGGAGTGCGTCCCTGCAGTGGGGAGGTTTGTGGGCACAGGAGCCGACCCCTCCCACCCCCAGCAAAGACCAGGCCCCACCAGGTCCTGAATACACCGGACGCCCCGCACGGCGGGCTCCAAGCCGCCCTTTCCCTCCTGTAAACGTGGGCGACACCCTGCCCACAGGCTGGCCCCCACGCTCTGTGTCTCAGTAGCTGACCCTTTGGGGTAGACAGTGGAGGCACTGGGCAGCCCTCCCACCCGCCCTGCAGGCCCCGCCCTCACACCAGGGCCCAGTGAGGCCCCTATGGGGTCCCGCCATTTGGGGCCCCATCTGGCCCCACCCCAGCACACCCAGCAGGAAGAGAAGTGGGAGCTGACCGTGTGCAGGGCTGCAAGGTCCCCGGGGCCCGCAGAGCCGGATGGCTGAGGCCCAGGTGGGGGCCAAGGTGGACGGCCACACACACAGCTCTGGGGAGGCTCCGGGTCAGGTGTGGGAGGCTGGGGAGACCGGAGTGCGCCCTCCCTTCAGACAATATCCTCCGAGCACCAGCTCCAGCAGGGCAGGCAGCCATTGATGGGATCTGGGGCTGCAGGGGGGCGGGAGAGAGGGCCCCAAGCCAGAGTGGCGGGCGGGGCGTACAGCGGCTGGGCTGTGAAGGGCTCGGGGGCCTGGCGGGGGTCAGTCACAGGGAACGTGGACACTGGCAAATCTGAGAATCTTCAAAGGACCTCCAGTGGGGCGGGGCCAGGCTGAGCCAGAGGCAGACAGCTCAGCGGCAGGAAGGGCTGGTGGGGGAGGGGAGCCACCTGTAGGGGCACGGGGACCCAGGGCACAGTGGACAGGACACGGAGGTGCAGACACAGGTCAGGGCCACGAAGCCGCCGAGAAGGGGCCTGTGCTTTCATGCCACGTGGGGTGCAGGAGGGGACCTTGACTGTCACCATCCCATCTGAAAGTCACAGAAGGTCTTGCCCAGGGACAGGTGAGGAAGCGGCCACGGCCCAGATTTGGCCCAGCATGCATCCGACCCCCATCCCTTCTTGGGTGGACCCCGGAGAAGCTGGGTCTAAGACACATGCCGCCAAACGGAAAATGATCTTGCGGTCAAAGAAGACTGCATCCGAGTGTGTGCCCAGCCTCCCTAACCCGGCCACCACTCACGCACCAGGAGCTCCCGCTCTGCAGGGGACGCAGGCCACTCCAGACAGACACTGTGGCTGAGTCCCTCTCCCTCAGCAGGCCTGTCCCCGCTCCTGCTGCCCAGAGACGCCCACACTCTGGCGGGGCCTGGAGGCAGGCTGGGAGGGGAGCGGCGGCCATTGTGGCCCAGGGTTCTGTGGAGCCTGCGTGGGGTCCCGAGGGGGACGGGCGGGAGCGGGACCCTCGCACCGGGTCTTGAGAAACTGTGTGTGTCCGGCTGGTCGACAGGGAGGGAGCCAGGACAGGGTCGGGTCCCAGGAGGGGCCAGCACCCCGACATCACTGTGGGCACACAGGAGCCACAGGGGCTGGGTGGAGAAGGAGCCACCAACTGCCCCAGGATGAGGGAGAGGAGGGTGAGGGAGGAGGGAGCAGCCCAAGGGGCCCAGAGGAGGCCGCCCTCCTCCCTCCCCCAGCCTCCAGGAGTCCAGGGGCCTCTCCCAGCCATCCTGCCTGCCCACGGTCACCGTGACCCATGCTATCTGGGCATTGCCCAGGCAACGGTCACCACAGTCCAGGACCTGTCCAGGGGGCTGTCTTGAAGGCTGCCAGGGAGGAAGGAAGCAGGAAGATGGGCAAGGCGGGCCCTGGTGGGGAGTGGACAGCCACGGCCTCCCTCAGCCTCTGGCTGGCTGGTTCACAGAGCCACGGCAGACCCCACAGGGAGACCAGGCAGCCAAGCAGGGGACAGTCAGGACGCAGGCCCAGGGGACATCCCAGATCTGCCACTGCGGCCCACCAGCACCTCCCAGCATGCCCCACGCCGCCCCTCTGGCCCAGCTCAGGGGGTCCAGGCGAGACTCCAGCTCCATCTAAGAGGTGGCCTGTGCCTGGTGCACCCTCTCGGCCCCCAGTTACCTGCGTCCTGCGCCTGGGTTCTTTGTGGACCCCAAAAGACCTTGGCCCCTCTGGGCAGCGAGTGGTAAGGGGAGGCTAGCAGACAGGCAGGGGGCGCCAGAGAGAGCCACCTCAGGAGCACCGCGTCCCGAGGCTGGTACCTGTCTCCCCATGGTCTAGACCATGGGCTGCACTCCACTGCCAGCCGGCCCTGCCATCTCCGGCCTCCCAAGACCAGCCTGTCCTCCCTGCAACCCCTGAAATGCACCCGGCACCGTGCTCCTGAGGCCCCGGCCAGCATGGACACAAAAGAGTTCCTTGCAGACTGGCTGAACGAATGATTGAATGAATGAATGAGCGAGGAGAGCAAAGGAGGAAGCTGGGGAAGGTTGAGCCCTGCCCTGTGCCCGCAGTGAAGGCCGTGCTCTCCTCAGAGTCCGGGCGGTGGACGCTGGGGGTCACGGCACTGACCGTGGGTCCTGTCCACGCAGGTCTAGATCCCACATCCTTCACCAGCTCAGGCCTCTCAAAGATGAGGAACACTCTGCAGACAGGTGAGGGCGCGGGCACCCAGGCCCCGTGTGCGGGAGGAGGGGGCCCAGAGCACACACACACACGCACGCACACACACACACACACACACACACGCACGTGTGCCACAGTGCCCTGGCCCACCGCAGGCTGCAGTCTGGGGTTCCCACGAGAGGATCTAGCCACCAGCTGAGGGCCCGTGCTCCAAGCCCCTTGCACAGAGAGGCCTTGGGAGCCCACTGCGGGGAGGCTGAGCCGCTGCTTCTGTCTTACAGACCCCAGGACTGGAGACCCCCTAGACCCCGATGCCAAGGACAGCCTGCAGACCTGTAAGGCTGGGGACGGGAGGCAGACCCCAGCCCAGAGGGCGTGGGCCTGGGGGCCGGGGCCACAGTGAGGGCAGCCCCATCCGCCCCCACCAGGGGTTCCCCAGGGCCCCCGGACCTGCCTTGCAGAACACACCCTTCTCCCTGCAGCCCCAGACAAGGGCTGGTGCTCCACCTGGGGGGCCGGCCACTTCTCCACCTTCGACCAGCACGCCTACGACTTCTCGGGGACCTGCAACTACGTCTTCGCGGCCAGCTGCAGGGGCGCCTCGCCCTCCTTCAGTGTCCAGCTACGGCGAGGGGCGGACAGTAGCCTCTCCCGGGTCATCGTGGAGCTGGGGTCCTCCGTGGTCACCGTGAGCGGCGCGGCCGTCTCCATCAAGGACGTCGGGTAGGTGGGGGGTGCGGGGACAGGGCTGGGCCGGGGGGCCAGGGCCACAGGGGTGGTCACTGACGGCTCTCACCTCACAGAGCGGTCAGCCTGCCCTACACTGGCAACGGACTCCAGATCACACCCTACGGCCAGAGTGTGCAGCTGGTGGCCAAGCAGTTGGAGCTGGAGCTGGTGGTCATGTGGGGCCCCGATGCCCACCTCATGGTGAGGACGGTGCGGGCCCCCTAGTGCGGCTGGGAGGGGCTGCCTCCTGGGGTGGGGGTCCTACCTGCTGAGACTAACTGGCAGTGCAGCCAAGCTCTCCTCAAAGTGCCACCAACTGGGGCCGGCCCTGGCCTTTGTTCGTGACTCGGTTTCCCCACTTGAAAATGAGGAGAGCCGGGCGTAGTGGCGAATGCTTGTAATCCCAGCATTTGGGAGGCTGAGACTGGAGGATCTGGGTTCGAGGCCAGCCTCAGCTACCTAGTGAGGCACTCCGCAACCTAGTGAGACCGGTTTCAAAATAAAGAATAAAAAATGGGGCTGGGGGTGTAGCTCGGAGGTAGAATGCCCCTGAGTTCAATCCCCAGTACGAGGATCCAGCAAGGAAAGGAGCCCTCTGGAAGGAGCTGGGTGGGGCTGGGGCACCTGGCCAGCTCGGCAGGGAGCCCAGCAGTGCCTGCCCCACAGGTCCTAGTGGAGAGGAAGTACATGGGCCAGATGTGCGGGCTCTGCGGGAACTTTGATGGGCAGACGGACAACGAGTTTCTGAGCGAGGATGGTAGGTAGGGCGGGTGGGGCTTGGGGTACCCAGGCCTTCTGCGGCTCGCCCCATGGTGCTGACCCAGCCCCCACGCCCCAGGCAAACTCCTGGAGCCCCACAAGTATGCTGCGCTGCAGAAGCTGGACGACCCCAACGAAATCTGCACCCACGAGGCCATCCCCAGGCCCCTCGTCCTGCAGGCTGCGCATGTACGTGAAGGGGCCGGGCCCCGGCACATGGTGGATCCCACCCTCGTGGGTCTGGTGGGGTCTCTGGGGCCCAGGGCGGCCCCCACCTCCCAAGCCCAGGCGTGAGGTGGGGTTGCCTTCCCTGGCCTGACCCTGAGTGACCCTCTGCCCAGGTCGGGATCTGCACCCAGCTGCTAAGCCTGGTGTCCCCCGAGTGCGGCGTGCCCAGGGAGCCGCTGGTGCGGAGCTGCCAGGCAGACATAGCCGCGTGCGCCCAGCCAGGCCAGCGGAACTGCAGCTGCGCCACACTCTCGGAGTACTCCCGCCGGTGCAGCATGGCGGGCCAGCCCGTCAGCCGCTGGCGCCGCCCAGGCCTCTGCTGTGAGTCCCCCCAGCACGGCAGGCCGGGCACTTCTGGGCAGGCTTGGGAGTGGGAGAGGGCTGGGTGGGGGGCCCTCTCACCCGACCTTGTGCTGGCAGCCCTGGGCCAGTGCCCGGCCAACCAGGTGTACCAGGAGTGCGGCACGACCTGCGTCAGGACCTGCTCCAACCCGCAACACAGCTGCTCCAGCTCCTGCACCTTCGGCTGCTTCTGCCCAGAAGGTGAGACAGACGCCAGGCCCCCCGGAGTGGAGCCCAGGTGCCCACCCCCACCCCGGTCCAGTCACAGACTTCCTGCAGTTTGAGTCCCAGCCCCAGGTCCACTCTCTCCAGCCCCCACCTCACACCGCCAATCAAACGGCGACCCCACAGGAGATGGGGATGGGGAGGGAAACTGAGGACTGTTGGGCAGAGGTGGACTTCTAGCTGGGTGGCCCGTGGCACAGACTGGCATCCCCGAGGCTTCCTGGCCCGGCCACTCACCTGCGCCCCGCCTCGGTGAGAGGCAGAGACAGGAGCCCAGGCAGAGATGCCCCCGGGGCTGCACAGGCCCTGCAGGGAGAAGTCACCCAAGCCCAGAACTCCTCTCCCCCAGGAACGGTGCTGAATGACCTCTCCAACAACCACACCTGCGTGCCGGTCAGCCAGTGCCCGTGCACACTCAACGGGGTGGTCTACAGCCCTGGGGAGGTCACGAGAGCCGCCTGCAAAAGCTGGTGAGTACGGGAGGAGGGGGGCTGGTGCCGGCAGGCGGGGGCAGGGGGCGCGCCGCTGGTCCAGAGCACTCGTCACCCCTTCCCCGCAGCCAGTGCTCCATGGGCCGCTGGACGTGCACAGAGCGGCCATGCCCCGGCCACTGCTCCCTGGAAGGCGGCTCCTTTGTCACCACGTTTGACGCCAGGCCCTACCGCTTCCACGGCACCTGCACCTACATCCTCCTCCAGGTAGGAAGGGCGCTCTGGGGCTGGCGGGCAGGAGGCAGCCCCGCCCATGGCTGAGCCACCCTCTCCCCCAGAGCCCCCAGCTCCCCGATGAGGGCACCCTCATGGCCGTGTACGACAAGTCGGGCTACTCGTACTCAGAGACCTCCCTGGTCGCCGTCATCTACCTGTCCAGACAGGTAGGCAGATGCCATGGCCGCCCACCCCAGGCCCAGTGTCCTGCTCCTGCCTCCTTCCCTAACTCAGGACCCCCCTCTCCCTCCAGGACAAAATCGTGATCTCCGGGGACGAGGCAGTCACCAACAACGGGGACGCCAAGTGGCTGCCGTACAAGACTCGTACGTGTCCGGCTGACCGGCCGGGGGCTCGCCGAGTGGCGCTGGGTGGGGGAGGGCCCAGGCAGCCGCTGAGCTCCGTGTCCCCGCAGGCAACATCACCATCTTCAGGCAGACGTCCACCCACCTCCAGATGACCACCACCTTCGGGCTGGAGCTCGTGGTCCAGCTGCAGCCCGTCTTCCAGGTGTACATCACCGTCGGGCCCCAATTTAGAGGCCAGACCAGAGGTGAGCCTCTGTCCACCGGTCACCAGCCCCCGGGGGGATGACCCTGGAGTGGTCCACCCCGGCCTCCGTGCCCAGGGAACTCCAAGCCCAGAGCCCCAGGAGAATGGCCGCCTGAGGTCACGATGGCCTCCCTCCGGGAACAGCTGGGGAGAGGAGCGGGGCTTCGGGGTGCGTGGGGAACCGCGGGCCAGGGTCGGGCCTGGTGGCGCTCACGGCTGTGCCGGCTCAGGGCTCTGTGGCAACTTCAACGGGGACACGACGGACGACTTCACCACCAGTGCGGGCATGGACGAGGGCACCGCCTCGCCCTTTGTGGACTCTTGGCGGGCGGGCAACTGCCCAGCCGCCCTGGAGCGGGAGACCGACCCCTGCTCCATGAGCCAGCTCAACAGTGAGTGCCCCCAGCAGCCCTGGCCTGCCCAGCCCGAGGGCAGAGAGGGGATGGGGCGGACACCCAGGCCAACCTGTCGCCCCCAGAGGTGTGCGCGGAGACCCACTGCTCGAAGCTGCTGGAGAAGGGCGGTGTGTTCCAGGAGTGTCACGCCGTGGTGAACCCCACGCCCTTCTACAAGGTGGGGCCTGCGGGTGCTGGGGGGGGGTCCTCAGGGAGGTGGCGGTGGTGGCAGGTGCAGTCCCAGGCACCTGGGACCCTGGACCGGGGCAGGAAGTGTGGGCTGCTGCAGCCAGCCACATCACTCTTGCCTGCAGAGGTGCGTGTACCAGGCCTGCAACTACGAGGAGACCTTCCCCCACATCTGCGCGGCCCTGGGCGCCTACGTGCACGCCTGCGCCTCCCGCGGCGTCCTGCTCTGGGGCTGGAGGAGCAGCGTGGACAACTGCAGTGAGTGTTAGGGCCATGGGGGCGATGCCGCCGGGGAGCCCCAGGGCCATCGGGGAGGGCACCAGCCTTGACCCACCGCTGCCCACGCCCCGGCCCGCTCCTGCCATCCGCCCCAAAGGCCTGACCCCCGTCCCCCGCAGCTGTCCCTTGCACTGGCAACCGCACCTTCAGCTACGACAGCCAGGCCTGTGGCCGCACCTGCCTATCACTGTCCGACCGCGAGGCCGAGTGCCATGCCAGCGCGGTCCCCATGGATGGCTGCAACTGCCCCGAGGGCTCCTACCTGAACCACAAGGCCGAGTGCGTGCCGAAGGCCCAGTGCCCCTGCCTGTTGGAAAGCGAGAAGTTCCTCCTGGCTGGCCAGTCCACCATGGTCAACGGCGCCATCTGGTACAGGGACGGGCGGGCGGGGGGCAGGCGGGCAAGGCGAGCCCTGCAGGGCGCAGGCTCACGCAGCCTCTCTCTTGCAGCCACTGCATCAACGGCCAGTTGAGCTGCCAGGGGCAGCGGCAGATGTTCCTGGGTACGTACAGCTGTGCAGGCCAGCCGACCAAGGACCCTGAGTGCCCTCGCCTCCCGAGACCACCTGACCCTGCCCTCCTCTCCCCGCAGCTTCCTGCCCGGCCCCCAAGACGTTCCGGTCCTGCAGCCAGTCCTCAGAGGACAAGTTCGGGGCCGCGTGCGCCCCCACCTGCCAGATGCTGGCCACGGGTGTCGCCTGTGTAAGTGGCGGCCAGGGAGCTTTTGCAAACCCTGGGGAGCCCTGCATTCTGTCTCCTGTCCCTCGTCCCCTGCCTCTGACTGCCCCAGCAGCTGGTGCTGGGGGTTGGAAGGTCAGGAGTGGCTCTGCGGCCAGGCAGCTAAAGGACAGATGTGCTCCCCTGGGAGGGTTCTGTAAGGACGGAGCCCAGGCCCCTGCTTGGGGAATGCAGCCGCCCAGGCCTGGGCGCCCACAGGAGCAGAAGCTTCCCATAGGGAAAGGTGGCTTTGCTGAGCAAGAGCCCAGGCGCCCACAGACACCCCAGAGCAGGAGAGAACATGGAGGGTGCTCGCAGCCTCAGGGCCCAGGGCTAGCGCAGTGGTAGGTCAAGGCTGGTGCCCTCCAGGGTCACTGACCCTGCCTCCCCTCTCCCCCCAGGTGCCCACTAAGTGTGAATCCGGCTGCGTCTGTCCCGAGGGGCTTTATGAGAACACCAACGGGCAATGTGTGCCCCCAGAGGAGTGCCCGTGTGACTTCGCGGGGGTCTCCTACCCTGGAGGTGCAGAGCTCCACACCGACTGTAAGAACTGGTAAGCCACAGCGCTCCCTGGAGACCCGGGCCCCCTCAACTGCCTGGGCAAGCAGGGCACCCGGGGAGGGGTGCCCAGAGGCAGGGGTGCTCAAAGGTGGGTGCCCAGAGGCAGTATGCCCAGAATTGGGGATCTCAGAAGCAAGATTGCCTGGAGGTGGGGCACCCAGAGATGGGGTATCCAGAGGTGGGGTGTCCGGAGGGGGTGCCCTGGAGGCACAGCCCAGGGACAGTACCGCATGCAGAGAGAAAGAGGGCTCCCCCACCCCCCACGCCCACCCTTCTCCCCAGCACCTGCACCCAGGGGAGGTGGACCTGCCAGCAGAGCCCCCAGTGCCCGTCCACCTGCGTCCTCTACGGGGAGGGCCACATAATCACGTTCGACGGGCAGCGCTTTGTGTTCGACGGCAACTGCGAGTACACTCTGGCCACAGTAGGTGCCGGGGCCCGGGGGGCCGGGGCTGCAGGGCCGGCCGCGCCCCAGGGCTCCTCCTCAGCACCCCTCCCTGCAGGACGACTGCGGCACCAACAGCTCACAGCCCACCTTCAGGATCCTGACGGAGAATATCATCTGTGGGAACTCGGGGGTCACCTGCTCCCGCGCCATCAAGGTCTTCCTAGGCGTGAGTGGCTGGACCCCTCACGGGGAGGAAGAAGGGTGGAGACCCCATCACACAGCTAAGCCCTCCCCCCGCCCACCCCAGGTCCCACGTGTGCTGTGCAGCCCCCTGCTGCCCCTCCTCAGGCCTTCGACAGGGAGAGGGTGGGGAAGCCCAGGCCCCTTCCTGGCTGGACACTGTTCACCAACCTGGGCATTTCCTCACTCAGAACTAGTGGCCGCGTGGCCTCCACCAGGTTCCCAGGGCTGCCGGGCGTCTCCTGGACAGAAGGGCTGAGCCTGTTTGCACACTTACTAGAACCTTCTTCCCGGAGCTGGTTCCCTTAACGTGTGTCATTGATGGACACAGCGAGCCCTGCCTTAGAGAACTGTCCTGGGACAGAGCTGGCCACAGGACAGCTGGCCACGCAGGGCACTGCACAGCACCTGTGAGCAGCCTGTGACATCCCCCCCGCCCCCACAGGGCCTGTCCATCACAATGGCGGACAGAAACTACACAGTGAGCGGGGAGGACCCGCAGGTGCACTTCCAGGCGAAGCCCGGCTCCCTGAACCTCATTCTGGACCTGGGCATCCCCGGGAAGCTCAACATGACGCTCATCTGGAACAAGCACATGAGCGTCTCCATCAGGGTCCAGCGCGCCTCCCAGGTACCCGCCACGCTCGCTGGCGCACCCCAGCCGCTGCCCCCTCTGCCCCGGGGCGCGGTCGAGCACGGAGCCCCCCAACACGCTGCCGCCCCGCAGGACGCCTTCTGTGGCTTGTGCGGCAACAACGACGGGAACATGAAGGACGACTTCGAGACGCGCAGCAGATACGTGGCGTCCAGCGAGGTGGAGTTCGTGAACTCGTGGAAGGAGAGCCCGCTGTGCGGGGACGCCAGCTACGCGGTGGACCCCTGCAGCCTCAACACCTTCCGCCGCTCCTGGGCGGAGCGCAAGTGCGGCATCATCAACAGCCAGACCTTCGCCGCCTGCCACAGCAAGGTGGGCGCGCCTGCCCGGGCTGGGGACGGTGCAGAGGGCAGGGCCACCACCCACCAGGGCTCCCCCGCCGTGGCGTCCAGCAGCACTCAGGCCTCTGCCCACTAGCCTGTGGCAGCCCTGGACGGCGCCAGGAGTGCCCTGCTCCAGCACTCATCAGGAGAGGAGACAGGGATAGGAGAGCCCGCACCGCCCAGACCCGGGCCCTGGGCTTGAGCTCCCAAGATAGCCCCTGACTCTCAGTAAGGGCTGGGAGGAGGGTGCCCCATACAGCGGGAGAGCGTGCAAAGGCACCGAGGCCAGGCCCAGCTTGGCGCGGCAGACCTCTGCATGCGCACGGGGTAGGGTGGGGAGGCCGGAGGGAGGCGTGTAGGTGCTGGAGCGGCAGGCTTGCAGGGCTAGGGGAGCCACACCCGGCCCCAGCGGC
The DNA here is from genome assembly GCA_004027655.1 of Graphiurus murinus. Taxonomy (NCBI): domain Eukaryota; kingdom Metazoa; phylum Chordata; class Mammalia; order Rodentia; family Gliridae; genus Graphiurus; species Graphiurus murinus. The sequence goes on from PVLC010026787.1 coordinate 14,657, forward strand.
CAGTCTCAGAGCTGAGCCTGGGTCTGAGCCCTCCTTGGTGGCCGGAGCTAAGCGCTAGGGCACCAGCCCTTGAGCGGGAAGGCTGCGCCATCCTGCACGGACCCCCCAGCCTCACCACACGCCCGGGTCCCTGAGGTGGCAATGCGTCCTGTGCCCCTCCCCGTGGTCCGCCTGACTGGACCCCGCCCCTGCAGGTGTACCGCATACCCTACTACGAGGCCTGCGTGCGGGACGCCTGTGGGTGCGACACGGGCGGGGACTGCGAGTGCCTGTGCGACGCCATCGCCGCCTACGCCAAGGCCTGCCTGGACAAGGGCGTGTGCGTGGACTGGCGCGCCCCCGACTTCTGCCGTGAGTGCCCGCTGGGCCCCAGGAGTCCCCCCGCCCCCCAACCTCCGCAGCCTGCGACTGACGAATGCCCTTCCTCCCAGCCATCTACTGCGACTTCTACAACACCCACACGCGGGTGGGCGCCAGCGAGTACCAGTACACACCGGAGGCCAACTGCACGTGGCACTACCAGCCCTGCCTCTGCCCCGGCCACCTGGACAGCTTCCCGGACGCCAACGTCGAAGGTGCCGCGCGCGGACCCTGCGAACACGCCGGGCAATGCTTCATTCACTCACGAGCACACGCATTCATTCACACACGCATTCGTTCAACGTGCATTCACACACTCATACACATGCATTATTCACACACGCTTTCGTTCACACACGCATTCATTCACACACACACATCTGTTCACAGGAGCATTGACTCATAGTCATCCACACACGCATTCATCCACACACGCATTCACTCAAACATTCATTCACTCATACACACGCATTCGTTCACACACTCATTCATCCACACACACATTCATCCACACAAGCATTCCTTCATTCACATGAACATCCATTCACTCATACACACTCATCCACATGCACCTTTGTTTGCACGAGCATTCATCTGCACATTCATGCACACAGGCATGCATCCACTCCCGCGCACATCTACCTACCACACATGCAGATGCACACATTCATTCACACACAGAGTCATTGATTCTCCCAAGTGCATTCATTCATTCACCTACACATTCACTCGTTCATTCATTCACCCAGACATTCGTTCATTCATTCACCCAGACATTCGTTCATTCATTCATTCATTCACACACATGCACACATTCACTCGCTTAGCAGATGTGTCCCAAGCAAGTCAGTGTCCAGTGCCTAGACCCAGTTCTGGGTTATGGACACAAAACAAATAGCCCTGACCTCTAGGAGCTCTCCTTCTGGCCAGGGAGAGGTTCCTCCAAAACAAGGAAGCAAAGTAGGGCGCCAGGTAACACGTGCACCGTGGCAGAAGGTGAGACAGGGCAGGGTCTGGGAGAGAGGCAGGGCCCCCATGGCAAACAGCAGCTGGGCCCCTGCAGCGGAGGGCCAGGGCAGGAGGCCTGGTCACCAGGGCAGAGGCCCGAGCGAGGCTAGATGAGAAAGCAGGCCGCGAGCTTCAACAGCAAAGGCGGGAAGGCGTGGTGGCGGGAGGGGAGCCCAGAACTCTCTCTCCTCTGCCCCAGGCTGCTACAACTGCTCCCAAGACGAGTACTTCGACCACAGTGAGGGGACCTGTGTGCCGTGCAGTAAGTCCCTGTCCTGCCTGGCAGGAAGCACCCCACTGCCGGGGCCCTGCCCCTTGGTGCTGAGGCTCCCACAGACTCTGGACAGCAGAGGCCCAGAGAGAGTGCCGCACTGACCCTCTTGGGCCCCCCAGCCCTCCCCAGCCCACTCCCTCACCAGCCCCAGTCTCAGAGCGGAGGCCCCAGGCCGGCCAGGTGCTGGCGCTGCACAGTGGGAGTCTTCCTGGGAATCCAGCTCTGGGCAGCCTGGAGAGATGGCACCCTGGCCAGTCCCTCCTCTCCCCACGGGGCTCACAGTGGAGGGAGGCAGGGAAGGAGAGGAGGGAGGTGGGCTCTAGGGAGCACTGACTGGGCCCTGGAGACGCTCGTGGTCCCCTGGGAGGGTGGGGGGCAGGGGGAGGCCGCACGGGCAGTGGCACCTGACCATCCCCTCCTCTTGCAGCACCACCCACACCGACGACAACGCCCACAGGTGACTGAGCGTGCTAGGTGCCACCGGGCCTCGGGCTCTCTTGCTGAGGCTCTTCCTGGGTCTCCTGGGCAGCCCCCCCACACTAGCCCAGCTGTGGGGCCTGCCTGGCTCCGGGAGGGGGCAGAGGGTACACACCTGTACAGCCCAGACTGGAGGGGGGAGGGCAGGCAACGCTGAGCTTCTGGCCTACCTGCGGCCTCACCTCCCCGCCACTGAGCGCAAAACGGGGCCTCAACAGGTGAGTCCCCCGAAAGGCCCAGGCAGGAGCCCAGGCGGCCCTGGAAGGACCACCTGACAGGCCAGCCCCTCCGGCACACAGGCAGGAAAGGGTACTCTCCCTCGAGGGGGGCAGGGGAGCAGCCCACCCCCTGCCCGTCTATGAGGGCACATCCACGCCACACAGGGTTCCCGCGCACAGAAGTCTGGCCCACCACGGCAAGCCCCAGCTCCACCCCGCTCCACAGCCCCACCACGCCCACGCCGGGGCTCAGCTCCACGCCCACAGCTTCCGGCTCCACGCAGACGGCCTGGACCACCCCAACCCACCCTGCCGTCTCCTCAGGAGGTAACGCAGGTGGACCCTGGAGTCCCCGGGGTGTGGGCAGGGGCGTCTGCCGACTTCCTGCCGAGATCCACACGGGGCGGGCGGCACAGCGCCCCCTGCTGGCAGGGCTTGTTTTGAAAGGCTTTTTACAACCCAAGCTGGCCACTGAGTGTGACCACTCCTTGCTGTGCGACACTGCCACTAGAGCATGTGTAGGGCACGCACAACCTCCATCCTGGTGGGCCACGAGGGGGCAGAACACCAGCCCCCCAGATGACTAAGGAGGGGCAGGAAGTAACGGACGGCCAACGTGAGCCTGGGGTCACAGAAGAAACCCGAGGATATGCCAGCCAAGCCAGGGGAGGCTAGGGCCTCCAAGGAGGCTGAGAGGCCAGCAAGGGTTCCCAGGACACGGGCAAGGGACAAGGACTCGGACATGGGCGTGGGAATTGCAGCTGGGACAGTAGGGTACAACCCTGGTAGCTGTCACCCCAGAGACACATGAACTCTGACCCCTACAGCCACATGGAGGTCAACAGCCACAGGACTCACAGTGACGCAGGCCATCACGGAGTCCACGGCGCCGTCACCTGGCCCAGCCACAACGTCCACAGCTCAGTCCACAACACGAACCTCAGCGGCAGCACAAACCTCTACAGCGTCGGAGACGCTCCCCAGCCCGGGTAAGTGACCACCCACGGGAAGCCAGGGCTCCCCAAAACCTGCAGCCGCACTCCCCAGGCGGCCAGCAGGAAGGGGAGCCCACAGGGCCAGCGGGGGAGGTGACATGGCTGGGCTTGCAACCTCAGACTGAGACCCAGGGAAAAGGCTCACCCCGGAGAGCTCCTCCAGAGGGCGGTGGAGCTGAGGTCCCAGCGCCTGCAGCAAGCGCTGCACGTGCAGAGAGCAGAACAGGGTCTTCAGGAAAACAGAGGGGCCAAAGGCAGTCACAGCGCCCTGGGGGTCAGAGAGGAGGGGGCAAAGGTCAAACTCAACAACCTGAAGACCTAGCACCACGGACAGAGCAGTCACACCTGCCATGACCCCACAGGGACGCCATCCCATCAGCAAATGCCAAGCACCACTACCAGGCCGGTGACCCAGCACACAGAACCACCCGCGTCCACCAAGACTACGCAGGGCACGCAGCAAACACTGCAAAGCAGCCATCCCCCAACGATGACGCCCAGGACCAGTCCCTGGACAGAGAGCCCAGCTTCCCCCTCTGTCTCCAGTACTCCCCAAACCAGAAGCTCCACCCCGGGAACAGTCGTCCGGACCACGGGCACCACTCCCACCCCAAGTGGGCTCAATGCCTCAGCTTCCTCGCGGGTCCCAACTCTGTCCACCTCCTCGGTGACACCGACCTCTCAAAGCCCCAGCTCCCCATCCAGGCCGAATGTGGCCTCCTCCACCCCGGGGTCAACCCCAGAATCCTCCGGCAAGACCACCACCAGCTTCTCTCTACCCCCATCTGCACCCCAGACCTCCTCTTCCTCTCTGGCTCCAACCCTGTCCACCTCCTCAGTGACCCCGACTTCTCAAAGCCTCAGTTCCTCATCTAGGCCTACTGTGGTCTCCTCCACCATGGCTCCCACCTCAGGAACATCCCTCGAGACCACGGCCACCTCTCAACCCCCATCTGCACCCCAAACCTCCTTTTCCTCCAAGGTTCCCACCCTGTCCACCTCCTCAGTGACACCATCTCAAAGCCTCAGCTCCACATCCAGACCCACTATGGTCTCCTCCACCATGGCCTCCACCTCAGGAACATCCTTCAAGACCACCTCCACCTCTCAACCCCCCTCCGCACCCCAGACCTTATCTACACCTCATGCTCCCACCCTGTCCACCTCCTCGGTGACCCCGACTTCTCGAATCCCCAGCTCCACATCCAGGCCCATCATGGCCTCCTCCACCTCCACCCCCAGGCCTACTGGCACCAGTCTTCTGACAACCACGGTCATAGGCACTGGACCCTCCCACACAGGGACACCACTGACCAGGACCACCATCGCCACCACCCAGGCACAGAGCTCTTCCAGGACAGACAGGACTTCACCTTCTCTTGTGTCACAGCCTTCCTCCACACCCCACCAGGAGTCCAGCTCAGCCCTAGTCACCACCGTCACCTCCCAGCCCACCAGCAGAGGAACAGGGACCCCAGAGTCCCACTCCTCCTCAGCCACACTCAGCAGTCACACGACACACTCCCCACAGTCAGCTTCCCTCTCCACCACTCCACACACCACAGGGTCCACCTCAGGAACACCCCTCAAGACCACAGGGACCTCCCAACCCCCCTCTGCGCCCCAGACCTCCTCTTCCTCTCAAGTTCCAACCCTGTCCACCTCCTCGGTGACACCGACTTCTCAAAGCCTCAGTTTCCCCTCCGGTCCCACCGAGATCTTCTCTACCACAGAGTCCACCTCAGGAAAACCCCTTGAGACCACCACCACCCTTCAAACCCCATCTGCACCCCAGACCTCCTCTTTCTCTCAGGTTCCAACCCTGTCCACCTCCTCGGTGACCCCGACTTCTCAAAGCCTTGGTTCTTCGTCTAGGCCCACTGTGGTCTCCTCCACCATGGATCTCACGCCAGGAACACCCCTCGAGACCACCACCATCCTTCAAACCCCATCTGCACCACAGACCTCCTTTTCCTCCAAGATCCCAACCCTGTCCACCTCCTCCGTGACACCAACTTCTCAAAACCCCAGCTCCACCTCCAGGCCCATCATGGTCTCCTCCACCACAGGGTCAACCTCAGAATCCTCCCTCAAGACCACAGGGACCTCGCCAAGCCCCTCTGCGCCCCAGAACTCCTCTTCCTCTCAGGTTCCAACACTTTCCACCTCCTCGGTGACACCATCTCAAAGCCTCAGCGCCACATCCAGACCCAATGTGGTCTCCTCCACCATGGCCTCCACCTCAGGAACATCCCTCAAGACCACCTCCATCTTTCAACCCCCATCTGCACCACAGACCTCCTCTTCTTCCAAGGTTCCCACCCTGTCTACCTCCTCAGTGACACCATCTCAAAGCCCCAGGTCCACCTCCAGGCCTATCGTGGTCTCCTCCACCACAGGGTCAACCTCAGGAACGTCCCTCAGGACCACAGGGACCTCGCCAAGCCCCTCTGCGCCCCAGACCTCCTCTTCCTCCAAGGTTCCCACCCTGTCCACCTCCTCGGTGACACCACCTCAAAGCCCCAGCTCCACATCCAGGCCCATCGTGGCCTCCTCTGTCTCCACCACAAGCCCTACTGGCCCCAGTCTCACAACCACCACAGTCCAGGGAACCGGGTCCACCCACACGGCGACACCGCTGACCAGGACCACCGTCACCACCACCCAGGCACAGGGCTCTGTGAGCACGGCCAGGACTTCCTCCCTCGGGTCTCAGCCTTCCTCCACACCCCACCAGGAGTCCAGCTCAGCCCTGGTCACCAGCGTCACCTCCCAGCCCACCAGCAGAGGAACGGGGACCCCAGAGTCCCCAGAGTCCCACTCCTCCTCAGCCACACCCAGCAGTCCTGACACCCCACTCACCACACACTCCCTGCCTCCTTCTGTCTCCACCACTCTGCAAACTACAGGTTCCACCTCAGGAACACCCCTCAAGACCACAGGGACCTCTCAACCCCCCTCTGCGCCCCAGACCTCCTCTTCTTCTGAGGTTCCCACCCTGTCCACCTCCTCGGTGACCCCGACTTCTCAAAGCCTCAGTTCCTCATCTAGGCCCACTGTGGTCTCCTCCACCATGGCTCCCACCTCAGGAACGTCCCTCAAGACCACCACCACCTCTCAACCCCCCTCTGCACCTCAGACCTTATCTGCGTCTCATGCTCCCACGCTGTCCACCTCCTCGGTGACACCGTCTCGAATCCCCAGCTCCACATCCAGGCCCGCTGTGGCCTCCTCTGTCTCCACCACAAGCCCTACTGGCACCAGTCTTCGGACAACCACGGTCATAGGCACTGGACCCTCCCACACAGGGACACCACTGACCAGGACGACCAGTGCCACCACCCAGGCACAGAGCTCTTCCAGGACACACAGGACTTCACCTTCTCTTGTGACACAGCCTTCCTCCACACCCCACCAGGAGTCCAGCTCAGCCCTGGTCACCACCGTCACCTCCCAGCCCACCAGCAGAGGAACTGGGACCCCAGAGTCCCACACCTCCTCAGCCACACCCAGCAGTCACACGACACACTCCCCACAGTCAGCTTCCCTCTCCACCACTCCACACACCACAGGTTCCACCTCAGGAACGTCCCTCAAGACCACAGGGACCTCTCAACCCCCATCTGCACCCCAGACCTCCTCTTCCTCTCAAGTTCCAACCCTGTCCACCTCCTCGGTGACCTCGACTTCTCAAAGCCTCAGTTTCCCCTCCGGTCCCACCGAGATCTTCTCTACCACAGAGCCCACCTCAGGAACACCCCCCCAGACCACCACCATCCTTCAAACCCCATCTGCACCCCAGACCTCCTTTTCCTCCAAGGTTCCCACCCTGTCCACCTCCTCGGTGACCCCGACTTCTCAAAGCCTCAGTTCCTCATCTAGGCCTACTGTGGTCTCCTCCACCATGGCTCCCACCTCAGGAACGTCCCTCAGGACCACCACCACCTCTCAACCCACATCTGCACCCCAGAACTCCTCTTCCTCTCATGCTCCCACCCTGTCCACCTCCTCGGTGACACCACCTCAAAGCCCCAGCTCCACATCCAGGCCCGTCGTGGCCTCCTCTGTCTCCACCACAAGCCCTACTGGCCCCAGTCTCACAACCACCACAGTCAAGGGCACCGGGTCCACCCACACGGCGACACCGCTGACCAGGACCACCGTCACCACCACCCAGGCACAGGGCTCTGTGAGCACGGCCAGGACTTCCTCCCTCGGGTCTCAGCCTTCCTCCACACCCCACCAGGAGTCCAGCTCAGCCCTGGTCACCACCGTCACCTCCCAGCCCACCAGCAGAGGAACAGGGACCCCAGAGTCCCCAGAGTCCCACTCCTCCTCAGCCACACCCAGCAGTCCTGACACCCCACTCACCACACACTCCCTGCCTCCTTCTGTCTCCACCACTCTGCAAACTACAGGTT
>PVLC010026788.1:0-14972 GCA_004027655.1 Graphiurus murinus
GCGCACGCTTGTAATCCCAGCATTCGAGAGGCTGAGACCGGAGGATCCGGGTTCGCGGCCAGCCTCAGCTACCTAGTGAGGCACTCCGCAACTTAGTGAGACTCGGTTTCAAAATAAAGAATAAAAAATAGGGCTGGGGGTATAGCTCGGAGGTAGAATGCCCCTGAGTTCAATCCCCAGTACCGCAAAAAAAAAAAAATAAAAAAAAATAAAGAATAAAAAATAGGGCTGGGGGTGTAGCTCGGAGGTAGAATGCCCCTGAGTTCAGTCCCCAGTACCGCAAAAAAAAATAAAAAATAAAAAAAATAAAAAAACAAAATAGAGCCAGGCGTGGTGGCACACGCTTATAATCCCAGTACTTGGGAGGCTGAGACTGGAGGATATAAGTTCACAGACAGCCTCAGCTACTTAGGCCCTCTGCAACTTAGTGAGACCCTGTTTCAAAATAAAGAATAAAAAATAGCGCCGGGTGTGGTGGCACACACTTGTAATCCCAGCATTTGGGAGGCTGAGACCGGAGGATCCGGGTCGAGGCCTGCCTCAGCTACCTAGTGAGGCCCTCCACAACTTAATGAGATCTGGTTTCAAAATAAAGAATAAAAAGTAGGACTGAGGGTATACCTTGGAGGTAGAATGCCCCTAGGTTCAATCCCCAGTATCGCAAAAAAAAAAAAAAAAAAAAAAAAGAATAAAAAATATAGGACTAAGGCCGTAGCTTAGAGGTAGAATGCCCCTAAATTCAATCCCCAGTACCATATAAAATAAAATAGGGCTGGAGGTGCAGTTCAGAGGTAGAAGGCCCCTGGGTTTAATCCCCAGTGCCACATACACAACAAACAAACAAACAATAAAATGGCTAGGAGTTTCTCTTGGAGGTAGAATACCCCTGGGTTCAATCCCCAGTAACACACACACACACACACACACACACACACACACACACATACACACACACACTCACATACACACAGACTATGAATATATGTGACTTGGACTTTATTTTTTATTTATTTCTTTATTTTTGTGGTACTGGGGATTGAACCCAGAGGCATTCTACTTTCAAGCTACATCCCCAGCCCAATTTTATTTCTTATTTGGAAAGGTCGCACTAGGTTGATGAGAGTCTCACTACTTGCTGAGGCTCTCCTTGAACCTGCGATCCTCCTATCTCAGCCTCCCAAGTACTAGGATTACAAGCGTCCGCCACCACGCTCGGCTGACTTTACATTTAAAAAATTTTTTTTCTAGTAGTCAGTATTTGCATATTTCCTAGGTATAAAATTCAAATGATAAAAGAGGGTGTGCAGTGAGAAAGACCTTCTCCCATCTACTCCTTTCCCCCATTTTCCAATTATTTCTCAGTTTTTTGGGCATCAGTTTGGGAGGTTCTATTTGTGACTTAAGAATCTGTGATTGGCGAGCCGGGCGTGGTGGCACACGCTTGTAATCCCAGCATTAGGGAGGCTGAGACCGGAGGATCCGGGTTCGAGGCCAGCCTCAGCTACCTAGTGAGACACTCCGCAACTTAGTGAGACTCGGTTTCAAAATAAAGAATAAAAAATAGGGCTGGGGGTATAGCTCGGAGGTAGAACACCCCTGAGTTCAATCCCCAGTACTGCAAAAAAAAAAAAAAAGAATCTGTGATTGGGGCCACCTACCATCTCCTGGTGTCTGGTGATGTTGCGCAGTCCCTTCAGGGCAAGAGTTCTAAAGAGACTGTTTTCATGATACAACCAGTCTTTCAAGCGGACAGTGGAGTATACTCTGGGGAGTCTGCTGGCCACAGGACTTTGGAGGAGCTGAAAGAACCAGAAATCAGCCAAAGAAATGACCTGTAAGTCCCCTTTTTCCATGAAAGGAGTCACCTTTCTACCAACTACAACATCAGTATTTCCTTTTGAAATCTCCACAATACAGCACACACACTACAGGGCGATACTTATGTTGCAGGTAGATAAGGAATACTGGTAAAGACAGTGTGGGAAAGAATGACAACAGACTTGAATTTGAAAAACACTTGTATCGCCTGCCTGGAAGGACCCCAGCCTTTTACAGGCTTCCTGAATCCAGCGCCTAGAGAATTCCTTACCTCCACAAAAAAGCCTGCAGCCGTGAGTTTATGTTTATCGTTCCCTCGGTTAAGAAGAGGTACGAGCAAGTACATGATCTTTTGTGCAAGCAGGCCGTTACTTTCCAGCAGTGCACTGAAAACACAACACCAACACAGTGACTCTCAGTGCTCCCCACACAGGGCGTTTTCTCAGGGGCCTCTCAGGTTAGTTTTTGCCCAGTTTTGGGTATAGAGGAAGATCTGGCAGGTACAGGACCTTTGAAAACTTGGTCTTGTCTTATGAGAAGGTTATCCAGCCTTAGTTGCTGTGACAACTAAAAGGGGAAAAAAATACCTAACACAATGGGGACTTAGACCAGATGGGTAGCTGGGCATGGTGGCATATGCCTGTAATCCCAGTACTTGGGAGGCTGAGACAGGAAGATTGCAGGTTCAAGGACAGCCTCAGCAACATGATGAGACTCTCAGCAACCTAGCAAGACCCTGTTTCAAAACAAAAAACAAATAGGGCTGGGGGTGGAGCTCAGAGATAGAATGCCCCTGGGTTCAATCTCTAGCACCACCAACCCCCCCAAAAAAAAGAAAAAAGAAAAAGAACAGGTATGTGCATGTATGACAAGGGAGCCTTACTTCGCAAGTAGAGCTATTCCTTGAAGATGACAATCTTTTCTTTCTAGAAGAGTCCATCCTTTATTCCTTTCCATGATATTGAATTCCTGCCAACACAATGTTCTAAAGAGGAGAGTCTTTGTAGCTTGTATGGCAAAGCTAAACCAAACAAAAAACAGCATGGGTGACTAGAACAGACCTCACTCGTTGTAAGCACAGTCACCCTGCTCTTGCTGGGGAGGGCCAGACTTTGACAGCTGCTGAGTGTGATTCTCCCTTTGCCAGATTTCCTGAAGATTCTTAACACTCTAACAATTTGAAAGGACCTTCAAACAAATTCTCAGCATAAAGAAATCTAATGCCGGGGGTGGTGGCACACGCTTGTAATCCCAGCATTTGGGAGGCTGAGACTGGAGTATCCGGGTTCTCGGCCAGCCTCAGCTACCTAGTGAGGCACTCTGCAACTTAGTGAGACTCGGTTTCAAAATAAAGAATAAAAAATAGGGCTGGGGGTGTAGCTTGGAGGTAGAATGCCACTGAGTTCAATCCCCAGTAACACACACACACACACACACACACACACCCAACAAAAAAACCCAAAAAACAAAATAAAGAATAAAAAATAGGACTGGGGGTGTAGCTCAGAGGTAAAATGCCCCTGAGTTCAATGTCCAGTACCGCAAAAAAAAAAAAAAAAAAAAATCTAACTAGATTTTGTTTCCCCAGGACTTCAGAACGAAATCTATGCTAAAACAAATTCTAAACAGATACCCACAGATTGAAAAAAAATATCTTTATTGGGATAAAATTTACACCCTATAAAATTTATCCTCTCTACTTTTATTTTAATTAATTAATTAGTTTTTTTGTTTGTTTGTTTCTTTTTTTGATAGTGCTCGAGATTGAACCCAGGGGCATTCTACCTCCAAGCTACATCCCCAGTCCTTTTTTTTGCGGTACTGGGGATTGAACTCAGGGGCATTCTACCTTCGAGCTACACCCCCAGTCCTATTTTTTATTCTTTATTTTTAAACAGGGTCTCACTAAGTTGCGGAGTGCCTCACTAGGTAGCTGAGGCTGGCCGCGAACCCGGATCCTCTGGTCTCAGCCTCCCGAATGCTGGGATTACAAGCGTGTGCCACAACGCCCGGCTCCTCCTTTTTATTTTTTATTTTGAGACATGGTCTCACTAAGTTGTTGAGAGCCTTGCTAAATTGCTGAAGTAGGCTTCAAACCTGTGATCCTCCTGCCTCAGCCTCCCAAGTACTGGGATTATAGGCATGTGCCACCACGTTGGCCTTCCTCACTGCTTTTTTTTTTTTTTTTTTTTTTTTCAGTTCTGGGGGTTGAACTCAGGGGTATTCTACCTTCGAGCTACCCCCCCCCCCAGTCCTATTTTTTATTCTTTATTTTGAAACAGGGTCTCACTAAGTTGCGGAGTGCCTCACTAGGTAGCTGAGGTGGGCCGTGAACCCGGATCCTTTTGTCTCAGCCTCCCAAATGCTGGGATTACAAGCATGTGCCACCACACCCGGCTCCTCACTGCTTTTAAAAAATACTTATTAGGGTTGGGCATGGTGGTGCAAATTTGTAATCCCAGTATTTGGAACGTTGAGACAGGAGGATCACAAGTTTGAAACCAGCCTCAGCAACTTAGCGAGACCCTATTTCAAAATAAAGAATAAAAATAGGGCTGGGGGTATAGCTCAGAGGTAGAATGCCCCAGGGCTCAATACCCAGTACCACACATACAAAAAACAAACAAAAACCCAAACAAACAAACAACAATTTACTAGGGGCTGGAGATGCAGCTTAGTGGTAGATCACTTGCCTAGCAGCTATGAGGCCCTGGGATTGATTCCCAGAACCACAGAAAGAAAAAATAAATAAATAAAAACTAGTACCGCAAAACAAAACACCAAAAACTAAAAAATTACTTATTGAACTGATATCCTGGACGTGGCATCTAAATATCTTAAAGCTGGAGGGGCCCTCAGAGATCACCTTGCCTGACCTCCTCTTTCACAGATAAGGAAGCAGAGACACAGAATAATAGATTCATTTCATGTATACAGTTAATTAAATGGATGAATGAGAATGAGAACTTGGGTCTACTGACCCTTAGTGGAGTGTCCTTACATATTCCACGTCACTGTTGTCGTTGTCATTATTATTATTATTATTATTATTATTATTATTATTATTACTGGGTTTTTTTTTTTTTCGTTATTGGGGATTGAACTCAGGGGCATTCAATCTCCGAGCTACACCCCCAGTCCTATTTTTTATTTTTTATTTTGAAACAGGGTCTCACTAAGTTGCAGAGTGCCTCACTAGGTAGCTGAGGCTGATAGATACCCAGGGGTATTCTATCTCTATGCTACTCCCAGCCCTATTTTATTTTTTATTTTGAAACACGGTCTTACTAAATTGCTGATAGCCTCACTAAGTTGCAGAGGGTCTCACTAAGCTGCTGAGGCTGGCTGTGAACCTGTGATCCATCCTCCTGTCTCAGTCTCCCAAGTGCTGAGATTACAGGCATGCACCACAGTGTCTGGCTATATTTAAGCAGGCATGCTCACACACATTATTTGCAGGACACCTAGACATAGCCAAATTTCCCCTGGCACCAAGGAAACTACAGACAACCAATGGAAGCCCCAAGTACTTCCCGGCATCCCATCTTAGTCTCCTGGTGGCTGCTGAGTGTTAGCTCCCTCCTAGCTGGGACCACATCTTGGTTAGCCTTGTGTCAGCACAGTTCCCAGAACTTAACAGTAAGATCCCAGTGGACAGTACCACAAGGGCGTGACCTCTGTCGACACTTGCTGGTCTGTGTACAGGCCGTCTGGGATGGCGACGTCAGACATGGTGAGGCCGATGCTGTGGTGAATCTGGATGAGCAGAGTCATGAGAAGCTGAGGAAAGAGTCGGAACATGGCCGCCCGAAGCCTGTTTCCCACGAACACTTCATACAGGGCGCCTGTTGCCTGCGGTGGAAAAGACACAGAGCAGAACTGAGGGCCCGCAGGCCCTGACCCTCACCTTTGATTTGTTGCTGTCTGGCTGGAACGTGCCTTCTGGTTCCAGGAGCCTACAGGCAGAACAGCAGTGGCAATCAGTATAGGGACATAGGAGAGAAGGGGAAAAGGAACAGGAGTAAAGTGGTCATTTAAAGTTACTAGTGAGCCGGGTGTGGTGGTGCACGTCTGTAATACCAGTACTTGGGAGGCCAACACAGAATCCCAGGATTGAAGACAGCCTCAGCAAGTAGTGAGACTCTCATCAATCTAGTGAGACCCTGTTTCAGAATAAAAATAAAAGAGATGGGGGTGTAGCTCAGAGGTTGAATGCTTCTGGGTTCGTTCCCCACACTAAAAAAAAAAGTTACTGGGTGTGGTGGCACATGCCTGTAATCCCAGTACTTGGGAGGCTGAGATAGGAGGATCACAGGTTCGAGGATAGTCTCAGCAACTTAGTAAGACCCTATTTCCAAATAAGAAATAAAATAGGGCTGCGGTGTAGTTTGGAAGTAGAATGCCTCTGGGTTAAAACTCCAGTACCAAAAATAGATAAATAAAATGTTACTAGTGAGTGAGGAGACTTGAAATCCAGAAATCATGAAGGAAACTTTACATATTAACTACATACAAGTGTAAAACCAAGGTAAAATTTACCATAAGGTTAGATGATAAGTAACAATCAGAATATTAATTATATCTATGTGTTATTCTTTTTTTAATTTAATTTTTCCCACAAATTGTATCATTCTTTAACTATGATGATAAATATTTGAAAAAGAATGATGTAAGGAATCGTTAAAACATACTTTTTTTTTTCCCTGCGGTACTGTGGATTGAACTCAGGGGAATTCTACCTCCAAGCTATCCCCCCAGCCCTATTTTTTATTCTTTATTTTGAAACAGGGTCTCACTAAGTTGCAGAGTGCCTCACTAGGTAGCTGAGGCTGGCTGCGAACCTGGATCCTCCGGTCTCAGCCTCCCGAATGCTGGGATTACAAGCATGCGCCACCAGGCCCGGCTTGGTTAAAACATATTAAGCCACACTGATTTCTTTCTTTCTTTTTTTTTTTTTTGCGGTACTGGGGATTGAACTCAGGGGCATTCTACCTCCGAGCTACACCCCCAGCCCTATTTTTTATTCTTTATTTTGAAACCGAGTCTCACTAAGTTTCGGAGTGCCTCACTAGGTAGCTGAGGCTGGCCGCGAACCCGGATTCTCCGGTCTCAGCCTCCCGAATGCTGGGATTACAAGCGTGCGCCACCACGCCCAGCTAGCCACACTGATTTCTGCACTTTTCCCCACTCCCTCCATGTCAATTGCTTGGTGGAAACACCAAATATTTATTTATTTATTTATTTTTGTGGTACTGGGGATTGAACCTAGGGGCATTCTGTCTCTAAGATACGCCCCAGCCCTATTTTTTTTTTTTTGAAACAGGGTTTCACTAAGTTGTGGAGGGCCTCATTAAGTAGCTGAGGTTGGCCAAGAACTTGTGATCCTCCTGTCTCAGCCTCCCACGTATTAGGATTATAAGCATGCACCACAATACCCAGCTGCATACTGTAGATTTATAAACGAATAAAATGAGTTTTATTTATAAATGAATGAATGCATGTAAATGAATGAATGAATGAATAGTTGACAGAAGCAACCTTTAAGAGGGATGAAAAAGAACACTGTCCAGATGGGGTCACTGGCCCCAGAGGAGAGCATGGCAGGGTGAAGTTAGAGGGGCAGAGCTCAGTGGCTTACAGCAACAGCCACATAGGCCATCTTCTCTGCGGGGAGCACATTGTGGCATTTCTGCAGCTTCCTCAGGAGCCGCCACAGGATCCAGGTTGTGCTGGGCAGTTCAGCCTCCAGGGTTCTCCACAGCTCCGTCAGATGCCTGGACACCCAGAGTAAGAAGGGTCAGGAAAACAGCTAGTCCTAGGCCAATCGTGACCACGATCTTCCTAGAGTCTGCTTGGAATCCAATCTAGAAGAGGCTTTCCTCTATGCTCAGTTCTTTAAAACATAGGCATCAGGGAAGACTGAGGTTCATTATTGGAAATGCTAGCATTGACTATGTGAAAATCTTAATATCAGTCTCAGTCCTATGTATGGGAAGAGGGGAGATGGGGAAGCAGGTGGGGGGCACCAAGTGTTGTTGTTTTTTTTTTTAATTTTATGGTACTGGGGACTGAACCCAGGGGAATTCTAACTCTGAGCTACACCCCCAACACATTTTATTTTTTATTTTGAAACAGGGTCCTGCTAGGTTGTTGAAGGTTGCCTCAAACCTGTCATCTTCATGTCTTAGCCTCCCAAATACTGAGATTATAGGCATTTGACACCACCTTTAGCTTAAATATACTTTTGTATTTATAAAATATATAAATTATTTATATACTAATATATATTTGTGTATTATACAATGTATAAAAGTATATATATATTTTATATTTAAAAGCAAGTTTTATATATAAAACATTTTGAAAGTACATTCTAAAATGGGTACATTTCATGGTATTTAAAGTAAAGTTACTAAAAAATGAGACTCTTCATAAAGATCACATGGAAAGCAAGACCCAGTCCTCCCGGATGTCCCACCCAAAGTCAGTTCTCAAATGGCCACCACACGAATATCGTTAAATGAATAGTCAACCCAAGAATTCGGAGAAATTACAATCAGTTTTGTTCAAAGCAGCAATAAATAAATAATATGAACTATAAAAAACAAAACAAAACAAAACAAAACATAGGCATCAAAAGATATACTCTAAGCCGGGCGTGGTGGTGCACGCTTGTAATCCCAGCATTTGGGAGGCTGACGCTGGAGGATCCAGGGCTGGGGCCAGCCTCAGCTACCTAGTAAAGCACTCTGCAACTTAGTGAGACCCTGTTTCAAAATAAAGAATTAAAAATAGGGATGGAGGTATAGCTCAGGGGTAGATTGCCCCTGAGTTCAATCCCCAGTACCACACACACACACACACACACACAAAAAGACAGGAGGATCACAAGTTCAAGGATAGCCTCAGCAAGTAGTGAGACTCTCATCAATCTACCAAAGCCTTGCTTCAAAATAAAAATAGGGCTGGGAGTAGCCTCAGTTACTTAGTGAGGCTTTCTGCATCTTAGTGAGACCCTGTTTCAAAATAAAGAATAAAACATAGGACTGGGGTATAGCTCGGAGGTAGAATACCCCTGGGTTCCATCCCCAGTTACCCCTCCCCCACAAAAAAAATACAGCTGGGGCTGGGAGTGTAGCTAAGGGGTAGTGCTCTTGGGTTCAATCCCAAGTACCACAAAAAAAAAAGATATTACAGCTGGGCATGGTACTGCATGCCTGTAATCCCAGTACTAGAGAGACTGAGACAGGAGGATCTCAGGTTTGAAGAAACCTTAGCAAGTTAGTGAGATTCTCAGCAACCTAGTAAGCCTGTTTCAAAACAGAAAATAAAATAAATAAAAATAAAGGGCTGAGAGTATAGTTCAGAGATAGAATGCCCCTGGGTCCAAACCCTAGTACCACACACACACACAAAAGAAATATTATCTGATATTATAACTCCCAAGGGTTTTTTTTTTTCTTTTCTTTGTGTGTTATGGGTGATTGAACCCTGAGGAATTCTACCTCCTAGCTACACCCCCAGCCCTATTTTTTATTCTTTATTTTGAAACAGGGCCTCACTAAGTTGTGGAGCGCCTCACTAAGTAGCTGAGGCTGGCCAAGAACCCAGGATCCTCCAGACTCAGCCTCCCAAGTACTGGGATTACAAGCGTGCGCCACCACACCCGGCTAACATGCGATTCTTCTGTCTCAGGATCCCAAGTACAGAAATTACAGGCATGTGTCACCATGCCCAGCTTCTATGCTCTTTCGATTAGATAAATGTGCTAAAATGAACCTCTTCCAACCTTGTTATGGTCAGTGCTTTTTCTTTTTCTTTTTCTTTTTTTTTTTTTTGCGGTACTGGGGATTGAACTCAGGGGCATTCTACCTCCGAGCTACACCCCCAGCCCTATTTTTTATTCTTTATTTTGAAACCGAGTCTCACTAAGTTGCGGAGTGCCTCACTAGGTAGCTGAGGCTGGCCGCGAACCCAGATCCTCCAGTCTCAGCCTCCCAAATGCTGGGATTATAAGCGTGCGCCACCACGCCCGGCTGGTCAGTGCTTTTTCTGTGTGCTCTATTTTTTTTTTTTTTTTTGTGGTACTGGGGGTTGAATTTAGGGGCATTCTACCTCCAAGCTATACCCACAGTTCTATTTTTTTTTTATTCTTTATTTTAAAACAGAGTCTCACTAAGTTGTAGAGGGCCTCGCTAGGTAGCTGAGGCTGGCCGGGAACCCGGATCCTCTGGTCTCAGCCTCTCAAATGCTGAGATTACAAGTGTGCGCCACCACGCCTGGCTAGAAATAGTCTTGATAAGTTGCTGAGAGCCTCAATAAGTTGCTGAAGCTGGCTTTGAACATGCCATCCTCCTATCTCAGCCTCCCAAGTACTGGGATTACAGGCATGCACCACCACACCCAGCACATGTTCCCCAATTTAATTCAGAGGCTGAACAGGGTTCTGTTACCTGTCATATGGTATTGGATGACACAGAAGGTGGCTGAGCACTGTATCTGTGTACTTGGGCCTGGAGACAAACAAACTCACAGTATCCATGACTTGTTGACGGACTTTAGGCTGGCTGATTGTGGCTAGCCGGGCACAGATAACTCCCATAATTTCTGGTACCTGTAGAGAAAAAAGAAGTCACTAAGACCTTAATCCTGTGGGACACTGATGGTAACAGAGGATATTGTGGCCATTTCTTTTCTTTTCTCTTTTTTTTTTGTGTGGTACTGGGGATTGAACCATTTAATCTCTGAGCTATACCTCCAGGCCTATTTTATTGGTTTTTTTTTTTTTTGCGGTACTGGGGATTGAACTCAGGGGCATTCCACCTCCGAGCTATACCCCCAGCCCTATCTTTTATTCTTTATTTTGGAACAGGGTCTCCCTCAGTTGTGGAGGGCCTCACTAAGTAGCTGAGGCTGGCTGGGAATCCGGATCCTCCAGTCTTAGCCTCCCAAATGCTGGGATTACAAGCGTGCGCCACCACGCCCGGCTGTTATTGTTTATTTTGGAACAGTGTCTCCCTAAGTTGTGGAGAGCCTTGCTATGTTGCTGAGACTGGCTGTGACCCTGTGATACTCCTGTCTCAGCTCCCTAAGTAATTGGATTACAGGTGTGCACCATCATGCCCAGCTATGGTTGGCCTTTTTTGCCACTGAAAACACTCAACAATATAAGTGTTCATCTCACTGTTCTACCATCATACTATTCCTTTTTTTTTTTTTTTTTTTTTCGGAACTAGGGATTAAACCCAGGGGTATTCTACCTCCGAGCTACACCCCCAGCCCTAATTTTTATTTGAAACAGGGTCTCACTAAATTGCGGAGGGCCTCACTAAGTAGTGGAGGCTGGCCTCGAACCTGGATCTTCTTGACTTAGCCTCCCAAGTACTGGGATTACTAGAGTGCACCACCATGCCTGGCTATACTACTCCTTTTTATCTTTGTTATATTTGTTGCAGGAGGCTTTGGTCCAGGGAAGACAAGGAACAGAAGTCAGAGTAGGATATAGCAGATCTCTTTATTCACCAGTGAGGCTCAGAGAGCAAAGCTCCAAGTCTGAGCCCGGAATGGCAACATGCACATTATATAGCCCCTGTGGAACAGGTTTTGATTGGATCAATAATAGGCAGGGGTACCAATATGGTGGCTTGGGTCAGGTTTCATTTCTGCTTCCTGAGTCAGATTTCCTGTATTAGCCTCCATTTGGCCAGGACTGGGTGGCACCATCTTGGGTTCCACATGGCAGACACCTGGAGGTGTCATCTTGGGCTCTCCACGGTTGGAACTAGGTGGCTCCATCCTGGGCTCTTGCCTCATATTAACCCGTTCTGTCCCATCATCCCAGATGTATAACATGTATAAAAATTCAAATGTAGTATATAACATAATTATAACATGTAATTATAAGAATATAATTATATTATAACATACTCATACAATTTAACATTAATTAATATAAGAATATATAAGTTCTAGCTGGGCATGGTGGCACACGCTTGTAATCCCAGTACTTGGGAGGCTGAGATAGGAGAATCACAGATTCGAGGACAGCCTCAGCAAGCAGTGAGGCTCTCATCAACCTAGTGAGACCCTGTTTCCAAATAAGAAATAAAATCAAGCTGGGCTGTAGCTCAAAAGTAGAATGCCTCTGGATTCAATCTCTAGTGCCAAAAAAAAAAAAAAAGAATATGTAAGTTCTAGGTTATAATTTACCATTTATTATTTACTTTTGTGGTACTAGGGATTGAACCTAAGGGCATTCTACATGTGAACTACACTCCCAGCCCTATTTATTTATTTATTTATTTAGTTAGTTAGTTAGTTAGTTGGTTAGTTATTGTCACTGGGGATTGAACCCAGGAGCATTCTACCTCTGAGCTATACCCCCAGCCCAATTTTATTTCTTATTTGGAAATAGAGTCTAAGTTGCCAAGGTTGGCTTTGGACCTGTGATCCTCCTGTCTCAGCCTCCCAAGTTCTGGGATTACAAATGTGCGCCACCACACCTGGCTTCATTTTTCATTTTGAAACGGTCTCACTAAGTTGCAGAGGTCCTCACTAAGTAGCTTAGACTGGTCTTGAACCTGCAATCCTCCTGTCTCAGCCTTCCAAGTACTGGGACTATAAGCATGAGCCACCATGCCTGGCTTTTCCAACCTATTTAATGTACCTGTGTTAATTTTGTTGAAATATTCACAGAATTGAAAATCTGGGACTTAATGGATTAGTAGGTTAAAAAATGGGTTCTCAGCCAGGCGTGGTGGTGCACGCTTGTAATCCCAGCATTTGGGAGGCTGAGACCAGAGGATCCGGGTTTGCAGCCAGCCTCAGCTACCTAGTGAGGCACTCTGCAACTTAGTGAGACTCGGTTTCAAAATAAAGAATAAAAAATAGGGCTGGGGGTGTAGCTCGGAGGTAGAATGCCCCTGAGTTCAATCCCCAGTACTGAAAAAAAAATAGGGTTCTCATCATTTTAGAATTATTTTTAATTATTTTATTTTTGTGGTATGGCCTCAAGCATGCTAGGCAAGCACTCTACCACTGAATTATACTACAGCCCCTACTTTTTCTTTGGCGGTACTGGGGATTGAACTCAGGGGCATTCTACCTCTGAGCTACACCCCCAATCCTATTTTTTATTATTTATCTTGAAACAGGGTCTCACTAAGTTGCAGAGGTCTCAGTAAGTAGCTGAGGCTGGCCGTGAACCTGTGATCCTCCTGTCTCGGCCTCCCAAGTACTGGGATTACAAGTGTGCACCACCACGCCCGGCTTACTTTTTCTTTCCAATAAAGTACAATAAGCACATGATTTAAAAATTATGTGGTACTTTGTGTTTCCTCCTGTCTCAGCCTTCCAAGTACTGGGACTATACCCCCAGCCCCAGTCCTTTCTAGTCCCCAGGTCTATTCTCCAGAGACACCTACTTTTGTCCCTTTTAGCTCTTTCAGTATTTCCTTATATATTTTATATGATATAGATAATTTCTTTCTTCGTTATTTTATTTTTTTGTGGTACTGGTGATTGAACACAGGGGCTTTCTACCTCTAAGCTATACCCCCATCCCTATTTTTATTCTTTATTTTGAAACAGGATCTCAATAAGTTGCGGAGTGCCTCACTAGGTAGCTGAGGCTGGCCGCAAACCTGGATCCTCTGGTCTCAGCCTCCCAAATGCTGGGATTACAAGTGTGCGCCACCACGCCCAGCTCTTTTGTTATTTCTTGATGTATGCACCTTTAGATAAATTCTCTTGATTTTAAACTAAGGCTGCCTCTCTAGGGTCGTTTATGTTTTGTACCAGAGATGGAATCCAGAGGCATTCTACCTCCAAATTACACCCCCAGCCCAATTTTATTTGGAAACAACATCTCACTAGATTGCTGAGAGCCTCACTATGTTGCTAAGGCTGATTCTGAACTTGCGATCCTCCTATCTCATTCTCCCAAGTACTGGGATTATAGGTGTGTGCCAACTGTGCCTGGCTCACTTAGAGCTTTTTTTTTTTTTTTTTTGCGGTACTGGGGATTGAACTCAGGGGCATTCTACCTCCGAGCTATACCCCCAGACCTATTTTTTATTCTTTATTTTGTTTTTTTGTTTTTTTTTTTTTGGCGGTACTGGGGATTGAACTCAGGGGCATTCTACCTCCGAGCTATACCCCCAGCCCTATTTTTTATTCTTTATTTTGAAACCGAGTCTCACTAAGTTGCGGAGTACGTCACTAGGTAGCTGAGGCTGGCCGCGAACCCAGAGCCTCCTGTCTCAGCCTCCCGAATGCTGGGATTACAAGCGTGCGCCACCACGCCCGGCTCATTTAGAGCTTTTTTTAAACTGGATGAGAACTTAAATTGAAGTTATCATTCTCATACATGTCAATTATAGCTTCTCAGAAAAATCCTACTCTTCTGAACCATACATTAGGTGCTTGTGTGTGTGTGTGTGTGT
The DNA here is from genome assembly GCA_004027655.1 of Graphiurus murinus. Lineage (NCBI taxonomy): Eukaryota > Metazoa > Chordata > Mammalia > Rodentia > Gliridae > Graphiurus > Graphiurus murinus. The sequence goes on from PVLC010026788.1 coordinate 14,262, forward strand.
GTGTGTGTGTGTGTGTGTGTGTGGTGCTGGGGATGGGACTCAGGAATGTTCTACCTTTGGGCTACACCCCAAGCCCTATTTTTTTTTTTTTTTTTTTTTACTTTAAGTTGCAGAGGGCCTCACAAGTTACTGGGTCTGGCTGCAAACCTATGATTCTCTTATCTCAAGCCTCTCAAGTCCTGGGATTACAAGTGTATGTTACCATGCTCATCTTTTTCTTTTGTGCTGGGGATTGAACCCAGGGTTGGTCTACCTCTGAGCTACACCCCCAACTCTTTTTTTTTTTTAAACTTTGAAACAGGGTCTCTCTAAGTTGCTGAAATTGGCTTCAAACCAGCAGTCCTTCTTTCTCAGCCATCCCCCTTTCTCAGCCTCCCACGTATTGGGATTAGAGGCACACACCATGGTGTCACTCATTCCTTAGATTCTTAAACTCTCCCTCCCTAGTTTTGTACACAGGGTTTGTTTAGTACATGCCTACTGAATGGAAGAGTGTTTGTGAGTAAGGGGATTAAGGCTTTGCCCCGTCCCATCATCAGCTGTTCTCCGAAGAACACGAGCAGCAGGAGAGACTACAGGAGTACAGCTGGGTGTGGTGGTGCTCCCAGTACTTGGGAGGCTGCTAAGAGAGTTGCAGGCTGGAGGCCAGCCTCAAGAATGTAGTGAGGCCCTCAGCAACTTAGTAAGATCCTGTTTCAAAACAAAAAAAAA
>PVLC010026789.1:0-22409 GCA_004027655.1 Graphiurus murinus
TACTGGGGATTGAACTCAGGGGCATTCTACCTCCGAGCTATACCCCCAGCCCTATTTTTTATTCTTTATTTTGAAACCGAGTCTCACTAAGTTGCGGAGTGCCTCACTAGGTAGCTGAGGCTGGCCGCGAACCCGGATCCTCCGGTCTCAGCCTCCCGAATGCTGGGATTACAAGCGTGCGCCACCGCGCCCGGCTCTGAAGCTCATTTTAACATCAATATGAGGGCGTTTATGGCTCCCAGGCTTCAAGGGCCTACCATTTGGGTCTCTTTCTGAGTATGAATCAACCTGAATCTTGGACTGCCACCACGTGGCCAAGGCAAGCCAATTTTTTGGGTGGGGGATATACTGAGGACTGAGCCCAGTGGTGCTCTATAACTGAGCTGCATCCCCAATTATTTATATTTTTAAAATATTTTTTATATTTTGAAACAAAATGAAAGTTTTCCAGGGTGGCCTAGAACTTGTTATTCTCCTCAGACTCCTAAGTAGTTGGGATGACAGGCATGAGCCAATACACCAGGCTTCTCATGATTATTTCTAAATAAGAAAGAGATACGACATTTGTCTTTTCACCTTAGCTCAATTCTACATTCCTAACCTACACTCTGCCTCAAGATATTCCATTCTTTCAGATAATTTAGAATTACAGTATTTACTTCCTTCAGAGATTACTTCATGTACTAACCACAGACATTATCTAATTATATGGATTTAATATCAATAGCAGCAGCAACAGAATACCGTAGTTGGCATAAAATACATATTTTTTTACAGAGTTGGTCATTATTAAAGCCATATATAATCCTATGACAGCCTCCAACAGTGTTCTGTAACTAGTCTTTTCAAATCTGAAATGTATTGTCTGAATTTTCTGTAAGAAACTCACTGAGCATGAACATGTATAGCCTTCCATAAGCAGTAATATATAAAGATAAAAAAAATTCAAGCCTGTACACCAAAATCAACAAGTCTTCAAACATAAGTACTGAAATTTTGCACCCAATTTATACTAGCAAACAAAAACATTTATTTCCATATGTTTTCCCTTTTATTCCCTCCTCAACAATTGGAGCAGTTTGCTTTATGTGTTTGCATATCTAAACTCTCCCCACTGGTTTCATTAGATCAAAACCACATTTAATCATCTAGCAAATATTTGACAATCTACTCCTTTAACAACACAATGGTAGGCATTATGTGTCAGTTTGGATCCTCTAAGAAGTAGTAGCAACAAGCACACAAGATATGTTGGATAAGTATCAGTACAAAAGAAATCAGTTAGGGGAGCAAAGTAGCTGGGAAAAGCCGAAGACCACCAAGTGGGTCTGACACTCAAAACTGAGGGTATAGAGGGCAAGAAGGAGGATTGAGTATGAATAGTTTTAGAACGCAGTACAGCATGATAAACTCATGTCTTTGCTCTGTTATGAAAGGTCACTTGACTATATTTTTAATGCCTATTTATTGACTCTATTCTCTTCCACTAACCTGTCAGTCCTTTGAACAATATCAAGCTGTCTTGATTTCAGTAGTATTACCATAAATCTTGAAGTCTGTAGTGTTAGTCCTCCAGTTTTAAATGTCTTCCTTAGCATTGTGTTGGTTATTACAGTTCTTTTTCCATTCTACATATATTTTAGAATCAGTTTGTTGGTAAACACAATTTACTGAGGTTTTGACTAGTATTGCATCGAATCCAGAGATCATGTGGAATAAAATTGGTATCTTAGTGATGTTGAATATTCCTATGTATGAATATCAGATGTCTATTTATTTGTATCTTTGTTATCTTTTATTAAACCTTTGCAATTTTCCTCATATTTTACTTTAGGAAGATTTTATTGGATCTAATCTAATAATTCTATTTTCTGGCAAATGTAACTAGTTCCGTTTTTGTAATTTGAAATTTTAATTGTTTATTGCTGGTATGGGAAAGCAATTGAGATTTTTTATATTAATCTTATTTACCACAACCTTGTCATAATTGCTTATTAGTTTTAGAATATTTTTGTTTATTCTTTGAGATTTTCTACATAGACAATTATATTATCTGTGAAAAGTGATAGCTTAATTTTTTTCCTTTTCCAATATTGACTAAAGTTCACTTAATTATTTTATTACATTAGCTAGGGCTTATAGTAAAATATTAAGTAGGAATAATGAGAAATTCATACCTTTTTTAGATCTTAGAGGGAAAGCATTTAATTGTTAATCATTTGTGTAACTCAAATATTTCTTTCATAGATGTTCTTCATCTATTTCTTTCATAGCTGTTCCCTTCATGTTTGATGAGCTGAGAATTTTTATCATTAATAAATTTTATATTTTGTAGAGATTCCCCACATATATTGATATACTAATGTGGCTTTTCTTTGGTGTAGTATTTTACACTGATTTTCAAATATTGAAACAGTCTTGTATACTTGGAATAATTCTACTGTTAATGAAGAATAGTATTTTTTTATGGATTTTGGATTGTATTTACTATTATTATGTTGATTTTTGCATATATGCTCACGAGATACTAGTTTGTAGTTTTTGTAACATCTTTTTCTGGTAATATAATATTTGTAGAATGGTAGAAAGTGTTTTCTCTACTTTTTATTTTTTGGAAGAGATTGTAAAGGATTGATTTCTAAAAGAGATTAGCATTTGAATTGGCAGACTGAGTAAAGCAGAGGAACCTCCCAATGTGAGTTGGTATCATCTAATCAAATGAAAACCTAAAGGAAAGGATAGGTGGAGAGAGATTGAACTATCTCTCTTCCTGATTGTTTGAACTATACCATTGATACTCTACTGACATTCATACTCCTGGTTCTCAGGCTGTCAGATGTGGACTGTAATATACACCATTAATTCTCTGACTTTCAGGCCCTTGAAGTACTATCAGCTTTCATAGGGTCAGCCTACGGATAGCAAATTGTGAAAAATTAAAGTGGCCATAATTGTATGAATTCCATGAGACATAACACTTCATAATAAATATTACTTTCTATCATTTCACTTGAAAAACCTTACTAATACAGTCTGACTAGATGTTTTTTATTTTATTGATGCATTTAAAGAGCCAACATTTGGTTTCAGTAATTTTACTTTTTCTGTTTACAATTTTGTTTTGTATTTTTATTTATCTTCTGTTGATTTTAGATTTAATTTATTCTTTAACCAATTGGTCATGAATTTTCACAGGTCATGAATTTTAGATTCATAAACTTCTGATGAGTTTATTTTTATTTAATTCAAAATAATTTTAGCCGGGCGTGGTGGCGCACGCTTGTAATCCCAGCATTCGGGAGGCTGAGTCCGGAGGATCCGGGTTGGCGGCTGGCTTCAGCTACCTAGTGAGGCACTCCGCAACCTACTGAGACCAGGTTTCAAAATAAAGAATAAAGAATAGGGCTGGGGGTATAGCTCGGAGGTAGAATGCCCCTGAGTTCAATCCCCAGTACCACAAAAAAAAAAAAAAAAAAAAAAAAAAATTAAGTATCTCTTGATATTTTTTACTTATGTGTTATTTAGAAGCACATCTTTATTCTCAAAATATCCTTTATTTTAGCTATTTTTCAGTTATTGATTTTCTTTTTTTATTTTTATACTTTTATTGGTGCATTATCATTATAGTCGCACATCATAATGCCACTCATAGTGATGGTGACATACATGCACACAGCCCTTGGTGGGCTTTCCCCTGACTCCCTCCCCACTCTCCTCTTTCCCGTACAAGATATTGAGGTTGGCATTAGTATTCTCAGATATGTACATAATGGAAGTGGAAGGTTTTCCTTCATTGATCCTTCTTCTCATTCTCCACCTCCCCAAGACAACCTCCTTCACTCCACTGGAGTTTCTCCTCCATTGACTAAAGGACCTCTTAAGTTTCAATTACTCCCTAGCTTCTGCATATGAGAGAAAATATATTACCCCTCACTTTCTGTGACTGGCTAATAACATAATGTTTTCCAGGTTCATCCTTTTTTCCTGCAAATGACATAATTTTGTTCTTCTTTATTGCTGAATAATATTCCTTTGTGTATATCCCATAGTTTTGTAATTCATTCATCTATTGATGGACACCTGAGTTTGTTCTATAATTTGTCTATTGTTAATTGTGTTGCTATAAACATGGATATGTATATGTTACAATATTCTGATTTCAGTCCCTTTGGAAAAATACCCAGGAGTGGTATAACTGGATCATATGGTGGATCCATCCCCTAATAGGAACTGAGCTAATCCGATGTTTAGGGTGAAGCTTCATATTAATTTGTATAAGAACTAGGTACTATTTAATATTGGCTATTAATTGTAGCTGTATAATTAGACTTTCTTTCATTTCCTTTCCTTGTTCATTTACTTTTATCATTGTCTTCAGTTTTCTGTAAGAACTTCTTAAATACAGTCTTGTTTTTTCTCTCTCCGTTGGATTCCACTATTATTATACTTGAGACTTACTGTTGTTGAGATAAGATGTTGTAAAGGGAAGCTTTGTATAAATTTATGACTAAATCTCAATTTATATTTTATTGGCCTTGTTTCATAGGCTAGGACATTTAAAAGTATTTCTTGGAATGTTTATTATTTTTCTCTTTTTGTGTTAGGGAGGTTGGAGGGCCCTTTAGTTATCTAATTGCCCTTCCTTCATATCAGATAAATCTATTAGTTGTTTTTTTTTCAAAAGTTGACCACTTCTAGGGAGAATTCCCTGAATAGATTTCAAAACAGTTACTTTCACCTGGGAATAATTCAAAATGGTTATTTTTACCTGCCACATGTTTGGAGGCATGTGCACTTTTTCTTCCATCTCCATTTGTGAGAGCGTAGTGGGGCTCATGATCAGATGTTGGAACCCTAAGACTGTGCCCATAGCATATCTTAACTCTCATTCTGTTTGGTAGATAGGCAAATATGACCAAAAGGGGGGAATAGGGCTCCTTTCACTTGGAATGACAAAAGATTACCTCACCTTGGGTGAAAGGAAACCCCTCTACCCTCATCATCTGTTTCCTTCATAGCCAGATACTACCTTCTTATATTTAAAAAGATCCAGGTGTAACATTTCCCAAATATGGAACATGCATGGAGCATTAAATCCATAGGTTTCACTTAGGTATTGATGGGAAGCTTTCCAACATTGTGGAATTGGTGCATATGCACTAAAATGTGGTGTGAAATACCAGTAACTACTTCAAATCATACAAAAAGAGAGGTTTTTAGGATAAATATAAAAGCCCACTACATGCAAGCTGCCATGCCTCTTCCACTCTTGGAATTATCTGCTCCATGATTCTTGCTGGGGCATTCTTTATTCTCATTTTTTGTTGGATATATTGTAATTTTATATCATATTGGGGGTACAGAGTCTCAGAAAAATAGATGCAATAGAGTCTTGGTGCCCTCCTCACAGAGTCCCTCTCACTCACTCTCACCTGAAAGTCTTTGGGATTGGAGTTAGCAATTTTGTATACATTCATAACATTAGTTCTACTGTTGCATTCTTTATGACTTTTCCCCCTCCCCTGACCCAATCCTCTTCAGTCACTCCCCTGGAGTCTCTGCTCATCTAGCTGATGTTGCCCTTGTTTCTAACCAGCTTTCACATATAAGAGAGAGCATAAATCTACTTGTTCTTGTTCTTGATAGGCATTTTTAAAATAACTGTGGTATGAGTAGAAGAATATGTGAGTATTGTCAGTATATTCAGTATAATCTTCTTGAGATGCATCCATTTTCCTGCAAATGGTGTGATTTTGTTCTTCTCATATAGCCTCTTCCCTTAAAATTGTCCATTCATTTTGATAAATAGATAATTTATACCTATCATAGTTGTGTCTTTTGACAGAATTTTTCTCAGGAATAAAAGAACTGAGGAATTGCCTCCAATAGTAAAGTTAGCCCATATTCATCCTCTAACAATTCATGAATTTCAAAACCCACAGATAAATTTGTATTTTTTCCTCATAAAAACAAATCAAATCCTTTTTAAATACTTCAAGATTCCAATTCATCTTTATGCCTTCCTTCCTTTCCCCAGTCTGCTACTTCTATCACTTAATCTACTATATGTCATCTCCTGCAACCTCATTCACTATGCTAAAACTATAGACATGTCAGGTAAACTTATTCCTCCAAGCCTTTGCAAACCATGTTTGTAAGACTACAATAAAATAATCTTTCTCTATATAAGCTTTTCCCTTTCTTTTTTCTTTTCCTTTCCCTTTCTTTTTCTTTTTTTTCCCTTGGCTCTTGGTATTGAACCCAATACTTCATGCATACTACATGCACACTCTACCACTGACCTACACCTTCATGTGGCCTCTACTTGATTTTAAATATTACAGTATATTTTTTCTTATATTTCTTCATAGAATCCTATTTAACAACTTCTGGTCTATCATAAGTCCTTTGTATTAATTTCTCCTTAGATTTTATTATCTTCTGACATATTATGAATTTTATTATATATTTATTATGTTTCTCAGCCTCCCGAGTTGCATCCTAAGCTCCATGGGAGAAGGAAATTTTGAAAATTTTATTCTCTGTGGTGTCCCAGCACTCAAAATAGTGCCAGACACTTGATAGGCATTTTTAAAATAACTGTGGTATGAGTAGAAGAATACGTGAGTATTGTCAGTAAAGAATTTATAGGAGAACCTTATAAAAATTTTTAAGAAGTATATAAATGTTATGATGTGCCTTAGCATTCTTCATTCTAAAGCTAGAAGATCTAAGAGACACTCTTAAAGAAAGTGAAGAAAGGAAAATTGATCGTGTTCGTCTGTGGTTATAATCTTTTCTCACAGAGACCAATTATAAGACTTAATTCCCAACAAGAGAGATGGAGATAGAGGATATATGCAAATTATTTGTTTACTGATATACTCAATGCATAGTACAATGAGAATGTAAGTATTACTTTGTAGAAAATTTGAATTAATAGTCCATTTAAAACAAAGCATTCATTTGGCATTTTATATTGTCGAGTCATGTGATCATAACAGCTAAATTTTCAAATAATACAATACAGTCTCCAAAACTGATAGATACTTTACTAGTAGAGAGATGAGAACATCTTTCTTAAGTATTCATTTACATTTTTATTTCTTAGGGAAAACACGAAATTTTAAGTTAAAATTTACTTAAGGAACAAGCTTTTATTATTTTATTTCAGAATCCCTTAGACAAGCCAGGAGTGGTGGTGCTCACTTGTAATCCCAGCATTTGGGAGGCTGAGACCAGAGGATCCGCGTTCATGGCCAGCCTCAGCTAGCTAGTGAGGCCCTCTGCAACTTAGTGAGGCCCTGTTTCAAAATAAAGAATAAAAGCTGGGTGTGGTGGTGCTTGCTTGTAATCCCAGCATTTGAGAGGCTGAGACTGGAGGATCCCGGTTCCTGGCCTGCCTCAGCTGCTTAGTGAGGCCCTCCGCAACTTAGTGAGACCCTGTTTCAAAATAAAGAATAAAAAAGTAGGCTGTAGCTCAGAGGTAGAATGCTCCCAGGTTCCATTCCCAGTACTGCACAAGAAAAAAAAAGAATCCCTTAGACAAGTTAAAATATATCTTTGAGAATTTTTTGATATTTTTATTCCACAAGCTGGGTGACAACTAGGTGCTCTACGCTGTGACTAACATTAGAGATACAAAATAGAGTAAAACAATACCTTGCCTCTAGTTTCTCTCTGTCCCATTTATCTTCCTTTCATTAAAACAATGCTTTTTGAAGTCTTCAGTTTATCTGGTATCACCATTCTTTCTCTAACTTCCAAAAATTCCACATTGTTTGTTGTTGTGGCTAATTTTACATGCCAACTTGCGTATGCTGTTTTGTTGAGTTTGGTCAAACACCAATCTAAATGTTGTGAGATTTCCTTTTCTTTTTTTCTAAGTTGTGCTTAACATTTAGATCAATAAAGTAACTAAAGCATATTACCGTCCATAATATGGGCGAGTCTTATTCACTCAATTAAAGGTTTTAAGAGCAGATGCTAATGTTTCCATAGGAAGAGAGTCTCCTGAAGCCTGGAACAAAGTTTTTCTGGCTTTGTACCATGCTACTCTGAAATTTGAACTCCAACTGCAACATCAGTCTCTACATTTTCAGCCTGTATGTCAGCCTGCTTTACAAATGTCTCTAGATATAGTTAAATAGATGATAGGTAGACAAGTAGATGATAGATAAAGATGTATCTAAATCTATGTGTGCTATCATTTCTGTTTCTCTGGAAAAATCTTGTCTAAAACACTTATATTCACAATATTTCATAATTTCCTTAAGGGCAAAATTATGCCTGTTTTGTTCAGTGTCATGGAACAGTGTTAGAAATATAGTGAGTAGACTGACATTAATTTGTATTGGATTAATAAATACTATTCATCTTTTTTCTGGGTATATTTTCTAGTATTGATGTACTAAATTATTTCTACATTCAAATTGAAAGGATAGTGAAATAAGAATTCCATGGAAGGAGAAGAACTCCCTGTTTCCAAAGATAGAGTCTTTGAGTGCTTGGAGGTAGACTGACTCATTTACAAACAACTTGCAAATGAACACAATAAGTGGACATGAGAATAATAATTTTTAAAAAAATATAGATAAATATATTACACAGTCAAATGACAATGTGTGTTTTGATCTGCAACAAGTAGAAAGGATACTTGGAGGAAGTGTGACAGCTCTGGCTCCTCACAGTTAATCAGCAAAAAGGGGGCTGCGCTGAAGACCAAGAAGAAAGGACCATGTGATGCTTTTACTTTGTGCTGAAAATATTAGCTTTCTTTTCTTTCCTAGTTCTACTCAGAGTAGTGTGTGTGTGTGTGTGTGTGTGTGTGTGTGTGTGTGTGTGTGTGTGTTTGAAGAGGTATATGACAGCATAATTGCCCCTGAGCAACTATGAAACACTGCTTTAAACTTCACCTCTGTGGAAAAACTTTGAGGTCTGCCTTTTATTTAAGAATCTATCTACACATCATATATCCTATTAAATATACAGATACATATGCATTTGTTTTTTAATAAACTTCAGAAAATTTGTGGTTCTGTTAAAATTGTTTCCCTTAATAATTACTTTGTTAAAGAATTTCAGTCTTTCATATTAGGATTAATATCATCATATTTATTTCAGCCTTCAAATATCTAGCATATCAATAACTATTTTGAATCATTTTATTATTTAAAACTCATATTTTTAATTAATTCTTTTAACCTTTGTTTTCCTAGTAATATTGTATTGTATTTATAATCTTTTTGTTCTATTGACATTTATCAGGAAGGGAATCAAACATCTGGTATAAAATGCTTACCAATATATAAGGAAGTTGTACTAGGGTTGTTTGACAATTAAGACCTGTAAACTATTTATTGGCATTTTCTAGATGTCCATGAATACTATTATATTTTCACTATACAACTGCCAACCATAGAAATCTTTTAATTTCTAAACTGCAGATAAAAATTTTGATACTATGCAATGACTCTAAATTGTTTGATGGAGTGTCTTACTAGCAAAACCTCCAAACATCATGAGGTTAACAGTATGTTTAAAAGATTGGTTTTAGACAAGTAGAGATTGTGAGATTGGACAAGGTAAAAATAATTGGAAAGAATATAAAGATAACCTTCTGAAATATATATTGAAACCTTTTGCTAGTCAGTTAATATAAAATAAAAATATGTAAAATTAAAAACATAAAATGTATTTAAAGCATCATTTATCAGCTAGAGTGGAACACATTCAACTACAAAGTCTCTAGTTCATGCCTAATTTGAAAAAGTATGTCCCATATTTTGTATCTACATTTATAAAATACTAATGCATTAATACATAAATATTAAAAGCAAAGACAGATTACTGTTTTTCTGCTGCTTGGGATATGTACAATATTTGACATCTATTGTGACATATTTCTATCAAAGGGAATATGGATTTAAAAAATATTTGAGAAATGTTGCCTAAAAGATCAATTATTTATATTCTGAATTCCAAAAAATATAGAAATTTATAAAACTGTGTTTCATTATAAATTATAAACACTGAATATACTTTTTAAATAAATATAATTATCTGTAGATAGTATCTCTAACTATCTTAACTTTTGTACTTTTCCTTTGTTCAACATTTTATTCATTTTATGAACTGTTTTTTTTCTCCTCTAAAGTCGAATTTATTTTTTCCATGTGGTTTTATTGGTGCATTATAGTCTCACATCATAATGTAAATCATGTTGACATTGACATTCATGCACACAGCACTTGGTGCCTGCCCCACCTCCCACCTCCTCTCCCCCATACAGAGTAATGAAATTGACATTGGGATTTTCACATGTGTACATATAGTCGATGTTAGTATTACCAATAATGAACCTCGGTCTTCCCCCCTCCTTTCCTTAGACCACATTGCTGGCTCTACTGAGGTTTCTCCTCCATTATCTGGAGTCCCTATCTTCCACATATTAAATAAAACATATGTCCCTTCATTTCTTTGACTGGTTAATCTCAACATTATGTTCTCCAGGTCCTCCCAATTTCTTGCAAATGACACTATTTTATTCTTCTTTATTGCTGAATAGAATTACATTGCAAGTATTTCCTATAGTTTTTTAATCTCTTCATCTGTCGATGGACACCTGAGTTGGTTCCATAATTTGACTATTGTGAATTACGCTGCTATGAACACGAGTATGCACATTTTGCTGTAGTTCTTTGGTTTTAACCTCTTTGGAAAGATACCCAGAAGTGGTATAGCTGGACCGTATGATGTATCCATCCTCAGTTTTCTAAGGAATCTCCACACTGATCTCCATAGCAGCTAAACTAGTTTGCAGTCCCACCAACAGTGTAGAAGAGTTCTCTTTTCTCCACATCCTCACCAACAATTATTGTTATTTGACTTCTTGATGATTGCATTCTGATTGGGGTTAGATGTGATCTCAGTGTAGTTTTGATTTGCATCTCCCTAATTGCAAATGATTTTGAATATTTTTTCATGTATCTATTGGCTATTTGTATCTCTTCTTTTGTGAAGTGTCTATTCAATTCAGCTGCCCATTTCTTGACTGGGTTATTTGTTTTTCTAGTGTAAAATCTTTTAAATTCTTTCTATATTCTAGATAGTAATCTTCTGTCAGAGGGATACCTGATAAAAATCTTCTCCCATTTCATAGGCTTTCTCTTTAGACTCTTGATGGTTTCCTTTGGTGTGGAGAAGCTTCTTAGTTTACTGCCATTCCACTTATTAATTCTTGTTTTAATTTCCTGAGCTTTGAGGGTCTTGCTGAGGAAGTTTCTACCTGTACTTATATGTTGGAGTGTTGAGCCTATGCCCTCCTCTAGTAGCTTCACCATCTCTGGTATAACTTCCAGGTCTTGATCCATCTCAAATTAACTACTGTGCAGGGTGAGAGATATGGATTTAGTTCTATTTTTCTACAAATGGACAACCAGCTTTCCCAACATTATTTTTTGAAAAGTTTGTCTTTTCTTCAACATATGTGTTTGGCCCCTTTTTTAAAGATCAATTGACTGTATGTGTTTGGCTTTGTTTCTGTATCTTCTGTTCTATTCCATTGGCCTATGTGCCTGTTTTTATGTAAATACCATGCTATTTTAATTACTATGACTCTATAGTATAATTTGAAGTTAGGAATTGTAATACCTCCTACATGGTTCTTATTGCTGAGAATTGCTTTGGCAACTCTAGGTTTTTGTTTCTCCTTATGAAATTTATGATGGATTTTTTTTACGTTTATGAAGAATGACAATGGCATTTTGATAAGGATTGCATAGATTCTGTAGATCACTTTTGGTAAAAAGGCCATTTTGATATTTATTCTGCCTATCCAGGAGCAAGGGAGATCTTTATGTCTCCCAAGATCTTCTTCAATTTCTTTCTTTAGTGTTTTATAATTTTCATTGTAGAGATCTTTTACTTCTTTGGTTAGGTTTATCACTAGGTATTTTATTGGTTTTGAGATTATTGTGAATTGAATTGTTTTCTGTATTTCTTTCTCTGTGGATTCATGGTTGGCGATATAGGATCATGTCATATGCAAATAAAGATAATTCTAATTTTTCTTTTCCTATTTGAATTCCTTTGATATTCTTCTCTTGTCTTTTTGCTCTGTAATGGTTTTGTAGAATTCACCTGGAAACCCATCTGGACCTGGGCTTTACTTTGATGGCAGAATTTTTACTGCTGTTTCTATTTCTTTGCTTGCTATTGGTCAGTTTAGGTTTTCCATATCTTCTTGGTTCAATTTTGGTAGACTGTATGTTTTTAGAAATCTGTTGATTTCTTTCATGTTTTCCAGTGTATTGGAATATAAATTTTCAAAACAGTTTCTGATGATCCTCTGAATTTCTCCACTGTCTGTGGTGATGTCTCCTTTTTCATTTCTGATTTTGATAATTTGGATTGATTCTATCTTTCTTTTGGTTAGGTTGGCTAGGGGTTTGTCAATCTTTTCAAAGAACAAGCTTTTTGATTTGTTGATTCTATGTTTTTTTTTTTATTATTCTCTATTTCATTTATTTCTGCTCTGATTTTAATCATTTCCTGCCTTTTTCTGGCTTTGGTATTGGACTCTTATTTTTTTTTCTAGGTCTTTAAGGTACTTAATTAGGTTGTTTGTTTGGTGATTTTTTATTTTCATATAGGTGCTCAGTGCTATAAATTTTCCTCTTAACATCATCTTCAAAGTGTCCCATAGATTTTGATATGGCATGTCTCTATTTTCATTTAATTCCAAAAAATTTTTATTTCTCCCCTTATTTCTCTTCTGATCCATTCCTCATTTAAGAGTGTATCATTTAGTCTCCATATATTTATGTAATTTATTTTTGTCTTCTTGTTGATTTCTTTCATTACATTGTGATCTGAAAAGATGCAGGTAATTATATTACAACTTTTGACTTTGTTGTTGCTTTTTTTGTGGCCCAGGATGTGGTCTATTTTGGAGAACGTTCCATGAGCAGCTAAGAAGAATGTGTATTCAGCTGTTGCTAGTTTAAATATTCTGTATATGTCTATTAGGTACATTTTGCTTATGGTGTTCTTTAGGTCTGAAGAGTGTTTACTCATCTTTTGTCTGGAAGATCAATTTAGTGGTGTGAGTGGTGTGTTGAAATCTCCCAATATTATTGTATTTGGGTCTATTTGAGACCTAATAGCCTGAAGATTTTGTTTTACAAATGTGGTTGAACCCACATTTGGGGCATAAATGTTTTACTATCATTATATTTTCTTACTAGATTGTTCCTTTTATTAATAAGAAGTGCCATGTTTTGTCTCTTCTATGTGTTATTGCTTAAAGTCTGTTTTGTTGGATATGTGCATTGCTACCACTGCCTGCTTCTGGTCTCCATTTGCATGATATATCTTTTTCTGTTCTTTCATCTTTAGTATATGGAAACATTTGGCTGTAAGGTGAGTTTCTTGTAAGTAGCATATAGTTGGATTATGGTTTTTTTTAATCCACATTGTGAGTCTACTTATTTTTATTGGCGAATTAAGATCTCTGATGTCCAGTGTTATTATTTAAATACAATTTTTTTTGTTTCCTGTCATTTTGTGTTCTATATTCTGCTTGATATAGTGTTATTTCTCCTTTGCTTAGTTGCCCACCTGGTGGAATTTCCTTCTTCTTTGGTTTTGGAATTTACTCCTTTTTGCTTCTTTATGATTTATTTCTTTAAGTATTTTCCCTAGTGCTGGCTTGGTAGTCAAGAATTTTTTAAGATTCTGTTTATCTTGGAGTATTTTTATTTTCCCATCAATTTTGAATGATATCTTTGCTGGATATATCAGTCTTGGTTGGAAATTATTTTCTTCCAAGGTCTGGAGTATTTCATACCAGTCCCTCCTGGCATTCAGGACTTGGGTTGTAAAGTCTGGAATGATTTTTATTGTTTTCCCCCTGAATATCACCCATTATTTTGTTGTCACTGCTTTTAAGATTCTTTCCTTGGCCTCTCTATGTTAGTCATTTTGATCACTGCGTGATATGGAGAGATCCTTCTTTGATCTTGTCTTAACGGTATTCTGTATGTCTCCTGCATGTGGATATCCAAGTCCTCTTCTCTTTGGAAAATTCTCTGAAGTTATTTATTTTAAGAGGTTTCCGATACCCTTGGTCTGTGCTTCTAGGTCTTCTTCAATGCCTTTTATCCATTAGTTTGGACATCTCATATTTTGCCATATTTGTTGCATGAATTGGTTGTGTTGTTGTAATGTCTTCTGTATATTGTTGACTATTCTTTCCAATTGAATGAACTGTCTTCCAAGGGTGATACCCTGTTTTCCATGTGGTCTAACCTTCCAGAGTTGGTTTCTATTACTGTCTTCATTTCTTTTATTGACTCCTGCTCCGTTCTCCAGGTGGAAGGTGTGGAGAGCTTATATAGTCTTCTGCTCTTTTTTCTAGTTCCGGTTCTACTGCTTTTCAACTTTCTTTTTTCTGTTGAGTTTTTTACTACTTTTCTGAGGAAGTCATTGATTTCTTGTCTCTGGAGGCTGCAGTGCTGACAGTCTCAGCGTGGTTAGGCAAAATGGCACCACCACTGCCTCGTGGCCACAACTAATCCCCAGGGAAGACAGGGGAGGTACTTTGCTGTCCTCTGTTCTATCTTCTGGCTTAATTTCTACCACCTTTTAACTTTTTGTGCTTTGTTCACTTTTTTGTGTGTGTGTGCTGCTTTTATTTTCTTTTGTCAAGATGCTATCTTCTTGGCAATTCTGTTTTGAGTGTCAATGCCAACTGAGATGTGTTACTTTCCTCAGTTGCCATCTTCCTGGAAGTTCAAATTTATTTTTAAAGTACTTCATTTTTAAAGTAGTGGCATAAAAACATTTTAAAAACTGCTTAACAAAATAATCAGTGTATTATATCAAACGGTCAGATTGATTACCTAAATAAATCTTTTTTTTTTTTTTTTTTTGCGGTACTAGGGATTGAACTCAGGGGTGTTCTACCTCCAAGCTACACCCCCAGCCCTATTTTTTATTCTTTATTTTGAAACCGGGTCTCACTAAGTTGCAGAGTGCCTCGCTAGGTAGCTGAGGCTGGCCGCGAACCCAGATCCTCCAGTCTCAGCCTCCCGAATGCTGGGATTACAAGCGTGCGCCACCATTCCCGGCTACCTAAATAAATCTTAATTGAATATAATTTAATATTTCTTTTCTTCTCTTGAGGAAAACTGTCTTAATACGCATGAGCATCAGGAGTTACTTTTAAGATTGTGCCAATTAATGGATACATAGAAAATATATTTAATCTACCCCCATATCATTTATAAGCTTTGTGATATAAACCTTTTGTAAATAATAGTAATAAATTTACTGTTTTTCTTTTACCCTGAATCCCATTCACTTATGTAAAGGAACATAAAAATAGGAAGCATTTCACCTTGAATAAGGTAGAAACTGAGACATCAAAAACAATATTACAAAATATACTAATGGAATTAAATTTTGAAACAAGTTACTAAAAGTCAACAAAAACTAGACTTCACCTCAAAAAAAGAATACCCCCTTTAAAAAGCCTACTAAGGGCACTTTGTTTAGAATAAAAAGTCCTTGGTTTTCTAGGACAATTGAGAACTAAAGAAACATTGATGTTGGAATTTTCAAATTATAGGCCAGCTGTGTATGCTTTCCTCCAGTTGTAGAACTTTGAAATCTACCTTTTAACCAAAACACTGACAACTGATTCAAGGAGAAAAAATATATAGAGTTGAATAACTATGAGTAAGATGGTATAATTACTAGAGTCATATCACAATTATTTTTTTAAAAACAACAATAGTAGCAAAGCCAAAAAAATCACAGGTTAGAGACATAAAATGGAGGAAAAAAAAAAAACTGGAAGCAATTTATGATAAAAAAGGCATGACAAAGTCCTAATCTACCAAATCACATAACAAATTATGCAATTCATAAATGTATCATGCTTCAACTTAAGTCATTTTTGTTTATTTCTAATGCAACTTAATGCAACTGTCCTACATATATGAAAGTAAAGGGTGTGTATTCACTTAAAATAACAAAAAATGTCAAAGATTTTTAAGGTATCAAAATATATGATGTTTGTTTTTTCTTAGTCTCTTCCAATAACCTAAGTATTCTTGAAATATTTTAGGGTTAAAATAAAAAGCTTCTCTCCATAATAATGTAGGACCTTATAATAGCTACAAAGAGTGTATTACGTGGATATTTCCTACTTATGCAACTCTATCTGAGTATATGTAAATAAATTGCATACATCAAAAAGTAAAAGAAAAGCAACCCAAATAGGAAAAAAAAAATCAACATGAAAAGCAATTTACAGAAGAGGAAGTACTTATGGCCAATTAACATGCAAAAGGATGCTTACTAGTAACTTGAAAATATCACGGTATTAATCCAATAACTGTTTATAGATGAGTCAACATGTAAAAGTTTTAAAATACAATTTTTTTCCTAAGATGTGAAGAATGAGAATATTTATATAATGCTACTGGGTATATAAATCGATATAAAGGCTTAGCAGTTTAGGAAAATTTATGAAATAAGTTATGTCCTCTGACCTATCAGCCCCATTCTTTACATACACAAGAGGAAATATACTAGAATATATACTGGAAAATTAACTTTGGATGTGAAATACAACATAAATATATATTCATAAAATAATAAACAGTATTTTCATGTAATGGAAATATGCAGACCCCTGGAAACATGGAGTAATTAGTGCTATGTTTATTAACATGAATTGGTTTCATAAACATAATGTTGCTAGCTGCACAGTGGTAGGTAGACAGGGTTGAGAATAGTAAAAAAGACTTACAAGGGCCCTAATGATAACACCTACAAATCTACACTTTGTGTAGGAAAAGATACACTATCACCACAATAATTACAATAAAGCTCTGTAATATACCCCAAAGTTATCACTCAGTTAGCAGTCTAGCGATGCCAAACGCTGACTCTGAAATTCTTTCCCTTATAAGAAAGAGAGATATAAATATATTTCTATATATCTTCCTTGGATCAGAAACCACTGAGGTGTGCACAATATATCTCGAAACCAAGAAGCTTAACTTGGAATCTCCATCAGGATTTCCCATACCATACTACTTATACAAGCATACTCTTGATATAAAAATCACTTTAATGTTAAAAATTTATGGCTTACTACTTTAAATATCACTGTCATTCATAAATGATGTTGACAAGCTGGTAAAAACCACTACAAAATTTATTTTATTCATGATTATAAAATAATACTACTAATCTGTGTTCCACAACTTTATCAAGATTAGTGACATTCCAGAACTTTAGCAATATAGTTCAGATTAGTTATAAAACTGTCAGAAGTAACTTACAGACAATAATAGAAGAAAAATAAGTTATGAAAGGTATTTTCAGTATATTATCATGCATATAAAGTTTGAAAGCTAACTAAACTATGGCTATCAATGATAGCATAGTTAATGTACAGTTAGCACATTGATAAAATATAAATATTAAGAAATAAAAAATTAAGGTATCAAGAAACACATAAATACTATGATTTAGAATAGGATAATAATCACTTTGTACAGAGAGGCCATGTCAGCAGACAGTTTTATAAAGAGAGCTTAAACTGCATTATATTCTATTTTTTAAGCTGTGCAAAAGTAGGTCTATTCTGCTCCTTTTGACTTTTGTTTCAAATATTTTATAATCTTTGAAAAATAGCCATGAAACAGAAAATACATAGAATGAAAAAGCTGATGGTAAAGAGTAACTCAGTTTAAATGCATAATGAAGGATAAGCAACTGTGGAAATTTTAAGATGACTACAAAACTCCTTGGATATTCATGTGGGTATATCATGATTGTCACAAGAGTGTGAGTGTCTGACAAGAAGATTATAAACAAGATACACACTAACTTTAGTGTTGAATTTAAAGTTTAAGAAATGAAGGACTTATGTGTGTAAATATTATTAGGAAAATCAGAGCTCATAGAACTACCTAACAAATGGAGGTATTACTGCCATGGCCATTCTCAGGCACAGACAGCAAAGATGCCACAGATGGAGTAAGAACTGGACCCTTCCTGGAGCTTCGGCATAAACTCTGATAGTTCTGTGATAACCCCTAGCATCCCGGACTCTCTGCTGGCCACTTAGTTTGATGTAGTCTCCTGAGAATTACAGTGTGTCTGTATCACTATGCAAGTTCTGACCCTGGACATTACAAATCAATCCCTTTTATTAGCCTGGTAACTTGTATTGTCTATTCCCTGAACTGACTACTCTCATTTCAAATCAATGAAAACAAATAATGCAAAGATTCTAAAATCTACCTGGTAGTGATTCTCATTTTCCTAGCCCATTTACACTCTCATTACCTTAGAGTAAATAGAGATTAGGAGTTTGGGGCAAGCATAGAAATGTTGTCGGGGGCCTAGCCTGGCCAGCTGGACCTCGCCTCTAGATGGCGCCTGGTAAAGTGCCAGAAGCAGCTACAGGTGGAATACATCCCGAAGCTGTGCCACGCCAGAGCGCATGCACCAGCACACCCGACTCGTGGCCAGCCAGGTGAGAGCTGTATGAGACACCTCGTGGCTTAGGCCTGGTGCAGCTATAAGAGCCTCCACCTCTCGCATAGAGGGGGCACGGCTAAGAGCAGAGCGCGGCTAAAGAGAGCGCTGCTAAAAAGCTGCTGGGGAAAGGCTGGTTGGGAAGTTGCTGGGCTGGAAGTTGCTGGGAAGTTCTGGGAGGAATTGGTTGGGAAGAAGAAGCGGTTGGGAAGAGGTTGGCCGGGTTGCTGGGGAAGTCCTGGGAAGAAAGATTGTGGGTTGCTAGTGGAAGATGGGTTGCTAGAGAAAGGGGTTATTGGAAGTCTGTAGGAAAAAGCACTATATGGAAAGACGACCTCAGCACTGTGTTTGTTATCGTGTGTGCAAAACCTTTGATCCCAGAAAGAGAGAGAGATAATAAAAGAGGTTCGAACCAGTAGCATTTAGCCGGCATCTTTTATTGGGGCCTCATGGCTGAGGGTTCAGCCTGGGGCGCCCGATAAAATGTGATTAAAACAAGAACCCTAAAGCTTAAAGTCTGTGTATGGATAAGAATAATTGGCTACAGTTATACTTGCATAAATTGTCCTCACTTTACCAACCCACATACAAATAACTAAGGTGAATCATGTATCAGCTGGTGGAATGGTTAAGCAATGAACTTTATTAGTGGGGTAAAACAGGTTGCTATTCCTTCCCAGAAGATATTGTATATAAAACTTAAATTTTTATTAATCCTTTCTCTTTTAACTTTTTTTTTCTTTTTCTTTTTTTTGCAGTACTGGGGATTGAACCCAGGGGTATTCTACCTCCAAGCTATAACCCCAGCCCTATTTTTTATTCTTTATTTTGAAACAAGGTCTCACTAAGTTGCAGAGGGCTTCACTAAGCAGCCGAGGCTGGCAGTGAACCCGGATCCTCCAGTCTCAGTCTCCCAAATTCTGGGATTATAAGCGTGAGCCACCACGCCCAGCTTTTCAACTCTTATTTAATAGTTGAATTGAGAGCATATGTTGTCTTTTGATTGTAGATCATCAGATTATAAGGACTACACATTGAATAAAATAGAAATAAAGCTAAGTATATTGTTAATCAACTAAATGCTAATGGATCCAAATTTCTAGTTAAAAGTTTTTTCAGATTTGACCATTTTTAATTAAAAATCTGTTGTTTATCAAAGACATATCTCTAGTAAAAACAAAAAATTTGAGATTAAAGTAATTGAAAAGGTCATAGCAGCTGGATGTGATGGCGCACACTTGTAATCCCAGTACTTGGGAGTCTGAGACTGGAGAAGCTGGGTTCCCGGCAAGCCTCAGCTACTTAGTGAGGCCCTCTGCAACTTAGTGAGACCATGTTTCAAAATGAAGAATAAAAAATAGGACTGGGGGTGTAGTTTGGAGGTAGAATGCCCCTGAGTTCAATCCTCAGTACCACAAAAAAAAAAAAAAAGTCATAGCAGATTGTATTAAAAATAACTAAGATATTTAATAGTTGTATCATGCAAAATAAATTTTAAGATGAAAATAAGTTTCAAGGATAGAAATATTAATATATAATAATTGAAGGATTATTTAATGGGATTGAAAATAAGTTTCTATTGTCTCTGCTTTCATCTAAAAACTTAAGATTTGGGATATGGGATTTTAGACACAGAAAGAACCGAAGATATGATGTCAGATGATTTAATACAATGAAATTATTTAAGTATGTTTAAGAGCAACTATCTCCTGAATCAAGAAGATATACAAAGAGTACAAAATCATCTCAGGAATACTTTGTCTGTCATGGCTCATTGAGTAAAACAGAAACTACTATACATTTTTTTAAAAGATGCCCAGAACCGAATTAGAAGACTTAGAGGAGTGAAGGAGGGAAGCTACCAGCTGTCAATCAAACCACTATAGTTGTGGCCCTAAGACTGCTGCTGCTTACCTTAGGTGGACTCATCAAGGAAACTGTCACCCACACCCTGGGTGGGGCAGCAGTACGTGACTGGCAAGAGAGACAACTATAAAAGAACTCCACACTTGTAGAAACCCATATCAGCTGCCCTTGCTTTCCCATTCTCTTATTTGTGTATATCATTCACAGATTGTAAGCTGTATCTACAACATTAGAGGCAAGAAAAGTGTGGAAAATATTTATTTTTATGACTTTTAGCTCCTTTAATACAGGGAAGGAAACCAATATTAATAAAAACATACAGAAAAATTAAAATTCTTCCAAAGTTCATTGTTTTCAGTTTATATGGTAATATTCATACTTTACACATTTAAAAAAAAGTCCTTACTCTGGGTTACTTTTGAATTCTAGCTATCTACCTATCTATGGACATTAAAATACATTTGGGGATAAGTAATATAACAAAAAAAGGTACAAAGTCACTCCAACAAATGGAAATATATATGTAACCCAAAACTTAAGTCAGTATAATTATAGAGAATTATAGAAACCAGAGAATAGGAGAAAGGGGAAAATTAAGAAAAGGGAATGATAACATTTATAAAACTTGAATTTCTGAAATTCCCAATTTGAAGTGTCTAAGAATACTTTAAAAAGATCAATTAAAGTATAAAAATACACCAAAATGGATAATATGTACCAATTTTGTAGAAAACTAGAAGTTTAAATACCTTAAATAACATTATAATTCATAGAAGTGACAAGCATAAGAATTAGATCTCAATAATATAACACTTTGATTATAAGCAAACTATTAAACATTAAAACTGAAGATGTTTAAGTACTAAAAAATCCCTTGAAATATAAGAAAAAACTAGCATAAAATTTATTAAGTATTTACCTAAATAATTAAAATATTTAAGAATTTATTAGTGTTTAAAATGCTAAGAAACCAAGCAAGAATTTAGAAATATTGCTATCATACTTTTCTCCCAGCAAATAAGCTAATGTCATTTTTGTCTAATTTTAGAACATATTATTATTATTACAGAATTATGTTATGGAAATTTTAAAATTATATTATCAACATATATCCCTCTTTCTTTTTATCCATTTATTTTTATACTTACTTTATGGTGCATTGTAATAATACATCATAGTGAAGTTCTAAGTCATACAAGTAAGTGTGCACATATGTTTTGGTGTGTTTTCCTTCAGGTCCCATTCTGCAATCCACCCTTCCCCATCAGAATAGTGAGATAATAATGAACGCAGCATAATTTGAATTGTTTCTTTCATCAGCTCTCTTTTTTTCCCCTCCCCACATTCCCCCTATGTGTTTCCACTATTTTACTGGACTCTCTCCTCAATATTTAAAGTCACTTTTGTTTCCTATTTTCTCTATAACTTCCGCATATGAGAAAAAACATCATTTGTGGTAGAGTATTCAAACATAAATTTAGAAAATAAAAGTAGAATCTTGAACACATTCCAAGTATTCAAATATTCAAATATTTTAAAATTCTTTATATTTCCTTTCAGAAAAAGGCTGATTATTTTATATACACAAATGAGAAAATATAATGCATACTTCTACAATTTTTGTTTTGTTTTTAGGAAACAGGTTTTTGCTATGTTGCTCAGGTTGGTCTGAAACTCCTGGGCTAAAAGGATCGTCCTACCTCACTATCCCAAGAGCTGGGACTACAAGTGAGTGCCTCTGCACCTAGAATGCTTTTTACTTTTTTTTTTTTTTTTTAATTTATTTATTTATTTTTTTTTATTTTTTTTTAATTTTTTAGCATGGAATTTTATACATTTCTTGGGTACAACAGGGTTAATTACACATTTTTGTTGGGTACAAACTAGTACAGGTAAAGACATCCATGCACATATTTCTCATTAACCCTTCCCCAATTCCCACCCACCCTCCCCCTATCTCCTGGTCAGTTTAGTGATTGACT
>PVLC010026790.1:0-22281 GCA_004027655.1 Graphiurus murinus
CTGTGCGGCTACTTAGACCTTGTTTCAAAATAAAAAAATAGAGCTGGGGGTTTAGCTCAGAGGTAGAGCTCCCCTGGGTTCAATACCCAGTACCACTACCACCAAAAAATATGTTACTGTGTGTGTGTGCATGTGTGTGTATTGCTAAGTTATAAGCCCTCCACTATTTTAAAACTAAAGTGTCTCTGGATAATACTTAAATGTGTGGTATTGAAGATTTGCGGTGTGTAATTTACAAGATTTTTCTCTTTTTCTCCACAAGCTAATTACTGAAATAGAAAACATGAGACATAGAATTATTGAAAATCATCAAGAAATGTTTAATTATAATGAGCATGAAGTTAGTAAAAGGTGGACATTTGAAGAAGGTGTAAGTGTTTTGTTTTCAAAATATAAAGATAGGAATAATGTTTTTCTTTCAGTATACAGCAATAGTTCTGTTGTTACTTTTTCTTTATTTTTACGTATTTAAGTAATAAGTCATGTAGCCATTTATTATTACCATATCAATTTATTTTTATTATCAAATGTTTTGAATTCAGATTTGAACAAGATAGTTGCTTAATATGAATAATTTACTATAATTCTTAAATTTCTAAAATCAATCTTATAAGGGTTCTACTGTAGGTACAATAAAATGTACCCATTTTAGACATATAATAAAATCAATTTTCCCCAAATTTTAATTTTTTTCCGAATGCTTTATTAAGTTATAATTTATATACCATATAATTCACACACTTAAACTGTATAATTCAACAATTCTTAGTATATTCATAGATCTATATAACCATCACCATAGTCAATTTTAGGATATTCTTATCACCTCTAAAAGAAGGTCCTTCATCTCAATTGCAAACTGCATGTTCACCCACAATACCCTCAGCCCTAAATTACCTCTAATCTCTAATTTGTTTCTATAGATTTCCTTTTTAATCGTCTTTCTTTTTTTTTTTTTTTTTTTGTGGTACTGGGGATTGAACTCAGGGGCATTCTACCTCCGAGCTATACCCCCAGCCCTATTTTTTATTCTTTATTTTGAAACCGAGTCTCACTAAGTTGCAGAGTGCCTCACTAGGTAGCTGAGGCTGGCCGCGAACCCGGATCCTCAGGTCTCAGCCTCCCAAATGCTGGGATTACAAGCGTGCGCCACCACGCCCGGCTCTTTAAT
The DNA here is from genome assembly GCA_004027655.1 of Graphiurus murinus. NCBI lineage: Eukaryota > Metazoa > Chordata > Mammalia > Rodentia > Gliridae > Graphiurus > Graphiurus murinus. Next base: position 1,172 of record PVLC010026790.1, read on the forward strand.
CGTCTTTCATTTGAATGGAATCATATAGTATATGGTCTTTCATGGCTGGCTGTAAAATGAGTTTTGACAAAAATATACATACACATAAATATATTTGTTAAATATATATATCACTGTAATCAAGATATAGAACTATTCTATATTCTATCACCCCCAGACGGTCACTTTACCATCATCACTAGGCCTCAGAAAATCACTGATCTGCTTTCTGTAACTATGGTATAATTTAATTTAAAAAATATTTAATAAGCTGGGCTTTTTACACCTGAAATCATAGCTACTCAGGAGGATGACATGGGAGGATTGCAATTATTGCAATTTACAATCCAACCATGGCAACTTAGCTCCATCCTTTTGCAAAATAAAATTTAAAAAGGTTGAAGATTTATGTTAGTGGTAGAGCACTTGCCTGGCATGTGCAGGCCCCTGGGTTTGACCCTTAGTACCACAAAATAAATGAATAATGATAATAAAAAGAACCATCTTGCAGGTAATGTAGCTCAGAGGTTGAGCACTTGCCTATCTTGCATGAGGTATCCCCATCCCCACACATTTAAAAAAAAAAAAAAACAAGTCAGATGTGGTAGTGTAGGCCTATAATCCCTCCTAGTACTTGGCAGGCTGAACTAGGAAGATCTCAGGTTGGAGGGCAGCCTCAGCAAGTAGTGAGACTCTTACCAACTTAGTGAGACCCTATTTCAAAATAAAAATAAAATTGGATTGAGGGTATAGCTCAGAGGAAAAATGCTCTGGGTTCAATCCCCAGTGCCACAAACAAAACAAACAAAAACTCAACAAAGAGTAAAATTTCCTACAAATAGAAAGTATATTACTTCATAAAGATGACTGAATAAATGGAAAATGTATTCTATTTATAAAACCATTTGTAAAATTTAAAGAATTTTGAGCGGGCATGGTGGGTGGTGCACCTGTAATCCAAGTACTTGGGAGGCTGAGACAGGAGGATTGCATGTTCAAGGCCAGTCTCAGCAACTTAGATCCTATTTCAAAAATAAAAAATATGCTGGGCATAGTAGTGCATGCCCTGTAATCCCAGTGTTTGTGAGGCTAAGACAGGAGGATTACAGGTTCAAGACCAACCTCAGCAAGAAGTGGGACTTTCAGCAATCTAGCAAGACCGTTTCAAAACAAAAAAATTAGAAGGCTGGGGTTGGCCAGGTGTGGTGACACATGATTATAATCCCAGTACTTGGGAGGCTGAACCAGAGGATCTGGGTTTGTGGCCAGCCTCAGGTACTTAGTGAGGCTCTCTGTGCAACGTAGTGAGACCTTGTTTCAAAATAAAGAATAAAAGATAGGACTGGGAGTGGAGCTTGGAGGTAGAATGCCCCTGGGTTCAATCCCCAGTTAAAGGCTGGGGTTGTAGCTTGGAGTAGAATATCCCTGGATTCAATCCCCAGTACCACACATATAAAAAGATTTGATTTGGGATGTAGTTTGGAGGTAGAATGCTTCTGGGTTCAATTCCCCAGTCCTGCAAAAAGAAAAAAGAAAAAAAATTAAGGGATTTTAATTTATTTTTTATTTTGTGATGTGCTTTTGTTGGTATTATTAGGGATTTTAATTTAAAATAAAAACATGGTGAACAAATTTTTTGATTCATCATCATTAATTTTATTTATATTTTAAATTTCTATTATTACTGTACTTACAAATATTTTGGTGTTGGTATTGGTTTACTTTCATTGCCATGTCATAATTTTATTGCAGATTAAAAGACCTTATTTTCATGTGAAACCATTGGAAAAGGCCCAATTGAAAAACTGGAAAGAATACTTAGAATTTGAAATTGAAAATGGAACTCATGAACGAGTTGTGGTTCTCTTTGAAAGATGTGTTATATCATGCGCCCTCTATGAGGAGTTTTGGATTAAGGTAAGAAAATTACCTACTCTAAACTTGAATATATTATAAACATTGATCTAGTGACTAACCTTTTTTGTACTTCTGTTGAATGTTGTTCATATAACTATATCTGTTGCATTAGGAGATGGTCTGCTTGCAACCAGATTTGACTGCTGCATATGCCAACCTCGTTGCCTCTCTTCGTCCTTCCTTACAGAAACTAGTCTAGTGGTTCAATAAAGGTGCTGAATGGGTTTAAAAATAGAATTTTATCGTTCTGTCACATATTTAATGGCTTGTTCAACTGTAAATTATTCAGTATTTCCTTTTTTTGTATGTAGTATGCCAAGTACATGGAAAACCATAGCATTGAAGGAGTGAGGCATGTCTTCAGCAGAGCTTGTACTATTCATCTCCCAAAGAAACCCATGGTGCATATGCTTTGGGCAGCTTTTGAGGAACAGCAGGGTAAGAATGAGGAAATTCAGTTGATATTTTTGAGACTTTAAGTTATTTAAGGTAAAATGAAAGGAATTGTGTGTCAAGCAATATGTGAAGAAGAGTTTAGCAAACTTTAAAGGGAAATTTTGGCTTTGCAGGCCATGCTGTCTCTTTTCTAACAACTTTGCCACGTAGCCAGAGACAATGCATAACAATAAGCATGACCATATTTTTTCCCCCTCAAAACAGGCAGAGAGCTAGATTTAGCCAAGGGTCTGTTTTACAATACCTGGCATAAAGGTTATTTAAGAAGTTTAAATGAAAACATAAACATTTTTTTACTATTTCTAGGTAATATTAATGAAGCAAGGAATATCTTGAGAACATTTGAAGAATGTGTTCTAGGATTGGCAATGGTTCGTTTGAGAAGAGTAAGTTTAGAACGACGGCATGGAAATATGGAAGAAGCTGAGCATTTACTTCAGGATGCTATTAAGAATGCCAAATCAAATAATGAATCATCATTTTATGCTATCAAACTAGCCCGACATCTCTTCAAAATTCAAAAAAATCTTCCAAAATCAAGAAAGGTGCTTTTGGAAGCAATCGAAAGAGATAAAGTATGTATTTGTACTTTTAGAGTATGTTCCATAGAAAACAATGGTTAAGTTTTTCACCGTGGCAACTATGATGAAAGATTTGATCTGTATGTAATATGGCTTATTACTAAATGAGGACAACAGTCCCTCTAAACTGATGTTGCCATTTAAAATTTTTTCCCAAACCATTATGTGTTAAAAGATTGAAAAATTAAGATTATTGGGCTGAAAAGCATTTCAGATATGGTGGTACTTTTTTCCTTTTAGAAAACTTGTAACAAATACACTGATTTTTAAGTAGAACATAGGGTTGGGAGAACAGGAACAAAAGCATCACAGTAGCACATACAGCAGTGAGGTGATTATCCTTTTCCAAAGTATTTTCTTCATTATAACAATTGATAAAAGGCAGTGTAGAGCCGGGCGTGGTGGCGCACGCTTGTAATCCCAGCATTCGGGAGGCTGAGACCAGAGGATCCGGGTTTGCGGCCAGCCTCAGCTACCTAAGTGAGGCACTCCGCAACTTAGTGAGACCCGGTTTCAAAATAAAGAATAAAAAAATAGGGCTGGGGGTATAGCTCGGAGGTAGAATGCCCCTGAGTTCAACCCCCAGTACCGCAAAAAAAAAAAAAAAAAAAAAGGCAATGTACTGGAAACTTCTCAGTTTTTATGTTTGTACCTATTGCCAAGTCTGTTTAAGCTGCTGAGGCTGGACTCAGCCAAGTCTGCTTAAGATATGGGTCGAAGTCATGTGTGTTGACACATACCTGTAACTCAGAAGCCTGAGGTAGGAGGGTCACAAGTTCAAGGACAGCAGGGGCAATTCAGTGAGACCCTGTCTCAAAAAAGACGAAAGCAGGGTATGTAGCTCAGTAGTACAGCACTTGCCTAGCATTCATGAGGCGCTGTATTTAAACCATGGTAGGGCCAAAAAACCCACAACGGTTTATAACAATTTCTAGCTACAGTTTTAAGGTACTAGTTTATGGTCGTAGTACAACTATTTAAATTATTGTAGACATCATTCCATTTTCTTTTCTTTTTTCTTTTTTGTACTAGCAATTGAACTCAGGGGCATTCTATCCCTGAACTACACCCCTAGCTCTTCTTGGTTTTGAAAGAGGGTCACCCTAAGTTGCTGAGGCTGGCCTTGGACCTGCGATCTTCCTGTCTCAGCCTCTTAAATTCTGGGATTCCAGGCATGTGCCACCATGCCTGGCTTGTTTCATTTTCTAATTGTCATAGTAGGCCAAATCATACTAAAATTAAGATAGGATATAGAGCTTTAATTAATTATTTTATTTTATTTTTTTTGTGGTACTGAGGATTGAACTCAGGGGCATTCTACCTCTGAGATATAGCCCCAGCCCTATTTTTTATTCTTTATTTTGAAACAGGGTCTCACTAAGTTGCGGAGTGCCTCACTAGGTAGCTGAGGCTGGCCTCGAACCTGAATCCTCTGGTCTCAGTCTTCCAAATGCTAGGATTATAAGCGTGCACCACCATGCCCGGCTAGCTTTAATTTATTGACATTAACAGTTTGTATAGTTTGGGAGATACTAGAATACCACTATCAATATACTAAAGAGGTTTTTTTGTTTTTTACCCCTTTAGATGTATGCTGATGTATTTTAATACTTAAATTTTGGAATTGAGTCAAAATATTTAGGACTATTATTAATTGATACTGCTTTTTAACAGGAGAACACGAAGTTGTACCTCAATTTACTTGAAATGGAATATTGTGGTGACCTTAAACAAAATGAAGAAAATATCCTCAATTGTTTTGAGAAGGCTATACATGGTTCATTGCCTATTAAAATGAGAATTACATTTTCTCAGAGAAAAGTGGAATTTCTTGAAGATTTTGGTTCAGATGTTAATAAGTAAGATTTTGATTGTTATTTATTTGAATGGGAGAGGAGCATTTTTTTTTTAGATGGGAATTTGATGATTACTATTTATTAATACTTTGTTAAATTTAACTGTTTGCTTTGGTTATGTTTTCTTCTGATATATGTGGGGGTAAAATTGGTTTTGTAAATGTGTATGTGCTACAGGAGGACATATGGTTTGTCTTCCCTTCAGAAATACTTTCTTAATTTTAGAATGATAAACCATGAGTGAATGAGAGAAGGCAGAAAGCATCAGTCTTGTGGAAAGGGAAGTAAAACAAGGATTGAATTATGAAACACATAAACATTTAGTATATAGGTAATTAAAGATAGATAGGATTAGTCTGAAATAGGTATGTTATTTTATTTGCAATTGGAGAAGAGGGTAGTATGATTCCACATCTTCTGAGCATTGTAGAAGGCTGAAGGTTGAGGGTTTTGGAAGGGCTTGCTCTAAATTTTGGAAAAAGAAAAGTTTTAAGATTGAATTTGCTAAACGGAAGAGAATTGAGAATTTCTAGTATAGGCTGAGACAGGAGGATTGCAGCAGGTTTGAGGCCAATCTCAGCAACTAAAGTCCTTATTTCAAAATAAAATAAGGCATCGTGATGTAGCCTAGAGGTAGAATACCCCTGGATCCAATTCTCAGTACTGAAAAAAACCCCCAAAAACAAAAAAACAATTTTGCCAAGTTAATTCAGCTATTACATTGTGGGAGTTGTGATCAGAACCTGCTTCAAAGTTTTCCGTAGCCGGGCATGGTGGCGCACGCTTGTAATCCCAGCATTCGGGAGGCTGAGACCGGAGGATCCGGGTTCTCGGCCAGCCTCAGCTACCTAGTGAGGCACTCTGCAACTTAGTGAGACTTGGTTTCAAAATAAAGAATAAAAAATAGGGCTGGGGGTATAGCTCGGAGGTAGAATTCCCCTGAGTTCAATCCCCAGTACCGCAAAAAAAAAAAAAAAAAAAAAAGTTTTCCGTTATTAACTAGCTCATATGTTGTGTACCTAATGTCTTCTGTTTTTGCACTAGGGAAGGCAAAAGTACAGAGATGTAATTCTATCCTTTAGTTGTTGGTATGATTCTTAGAGTAATCATGGATATAGCAGACACTTTGAAAAAGGCTATGATATCTAGGGATCAGATTGGACAAGTCATGCTTCATAGAAGAGGCAGAGCCTCAGCCACTACTGGATTCTGATAAACTGAGGAGAGGACACCATGATGGAAGCAGATTAAAGTGCATATAAAAGTAACATCTGCTTGACTAAGATTTTGTGATGCAGTGAAAATATTGTTTTTTCTTTTTTGGTTCTGCGGATGGAACCCAGAGCCTTGCACATGTTAGGCAAGTTCTCCACTACTGACATACACCTTATCCTGGAAGTGTGATCTTGATTGTGCTGTGTCTGAAAAGCCTAGAGCATATTCAGTAAGCAGTTCCCAGTAGTAAAGCTATTGGGAGTTTGGACATTGTTTTTTTTTTTTTTTTTTTTTGTCCTAGGGGTTGAGTTTAGAGTTGCTCTACTTCTGAGCTACACCTCTAGCCCTATTTTGTTTTATTTTGAAACAGGGTCTTGCTAAGTTGCCCAGGCTGGCCTCGAACCTACTATCTAGTCAGCCTCTCAAGTACTAGGATTACAGTTGTGTGCCGCCACTTGGGCCCACATAAATGACCTATCATTTTGATTTGACAGTAGTACAAATTGAAGGCATAACTCAACGATGTCATTTAGTCCATTGAAATTAAAAGTATGGAGTCTGAGTATCAGGTGATTAAGATGGTTGTAGCAGAAATTAAGAACAACTGAAAAAGGCTATGATATTTACGGATCACTTAGAAATTTATGTAGGTTTTTTTTTTTGGCAGTATTGGGAATTGAACTCAGGGGCATTCTACCTCCGAGCTATACCCCCAGCCCTATTTTTTATTCTTTATTTTGAAACCGGGTCTTACTAAGTTGGGAAGTGCCTCACTAGATAGCTGAGGCTGGCCTCGAACCCAGATCCTCCGGTCTCAGCCTCCTGAATGCTGGGATTACAAGCGTGCGCCACCACGCCCGGCTTTGTAGGTGGTTTTTCTAAGTAGAAATGAGTTTGATTTTTGTATATTCCAGAGGATTTTTTTCTTCTTCCTTAGGCTTCTGAATGCGTATGATGAACATCAAACACTCCTAAAAGAACAGGATACTTTAAAAAGGAAAGCAGAAAATGGGTATGTAATTCCTTCCTAAATCAGAAAGGGATGCTTAAAAGGAGATGTATCATTGTTGAAACGCCTTTAAAGACAAATTTTTTTATTCTTTATTTCGAAACAGGGTCTCACTAAGTTGCGTAGGGCCTCACTAAGCAGCGAGGCTGGCTTCGAACCCTCCCAAATGCTGGGATTACAAGCGTGCACCACCACGCCAGGGCTTAAAGACAAATATTTTTAAGTGTTATTTTTATGTTGTGGTAATTTAGTTTTATTATTGTGATTTGGAAAATAATCATATAAAATGGGTGATTGACGAGGTTTAATTTTATTTTTTTTTTGTGGTACTGGGGATTGAACTCAGGGGCATTCTACCTCCGAGCTACACCCCCAGCCCTATTTTTTTATTCTTTATTTTGAAACTGAGTCTCACTAAGTTGCGGAGTGCCTCACTAGGTAGCTGAGGCTGGCCGCGAACCCGGATCCTCCGGTCTCAGCCTCCCGAATGCTGGGATTACAAGCGTGCGCCACCACGCCCGGCTGAGGTTTAATTTTGAAGCAAGAGTGAAGGACTTCAGCTGGATTGTGTGGCCGCCTACTCCCTGAGGGTCACGACTGAGAGTTCCATTGAATTTGGAGAGGATCCTGGGAGTTGGAAAACCATTAGGATGAGTGTAGAGCTGGGGCCAGGGACCTTATAAATTGAGGGAATGATGTAAGGAGAACTTCAGAGAGGATCACAAATGCAAGGCAGGTGGCAATAACATGAGTGGTATTGCCTTAGTGTGGTAAATTGGGAGTAGTGTTGTGAAGTACATTCCATCTTTAGTATAACTGTTTAGATCCAAGTGAGATTACATGGAAATGTGGATATCATGTAGACATTGTCTTGGTTTTTATGAAGTCAGAAATACAGATTTTTATATGAAAATTTAAGTCATCACATAGGTCAAACAGAACACCTGTAGGCCACATCCAGGTCCCAGGCAGTTGTTTTGCCATGGTTGGCACCTGATAAATGAGTATGTAGTATCTCAGTGGGAGGTCATCCTATGTAGCTGGAAGATTTTCAGTTTGTGGAGAGAATATGAAGTGAGGTTAAAAGTCTCTTGAGGGCCAGAGTGGAAAGGGGTTTGCCTGTCTTGCTGGAGAATCTGGGTGTATTCATTAGGCTGGCAGACTGCTGAGGGTTCTTTGAGGTCAGTGAGCAGCCTGATCTGTGCTTTGGACAGATAATCAGAATGCTAGTTGACAAATATATTAGAGGTCATACCAGGAAGCAGATATATTAAAGTTCTTTGGATAGGTGATTGCATTTGAAGGATTTTTTTAGAAAAGAAAGGTAGATTGTTGAGTTCAGCTGTTAGCCTCCTTGTGCTGCTAGGTATCTTGTAGCCTATTACTTTTGCTTCAGCCAGATATTTCCCCTCCCCCAAGAGAGTGGTTGAAAACTTGGATAAAACAAATGTACACACTTGACATTCATCTCATAAAATTCTTATCTCTGGAAGATTTGAAACTTTCCATTTTGACCTTTTATATAGATCAGAAGAACCAGAGGAAAAAAAAGCACACACAGAAGATACCTCATCTTCTACACAGATGATTGATGGTGATTTACAGGCAAATCAAGCTGCATATAATTATAGTGCCTGGTATCAAGTGAGTCCATATTAATTATAATTCTCTATTCATAGATATTATTAGAAACTCGTATTTGCCCTTTTTATTTTATTTATTTTTTGCAGTATTGTACTGGGGATTGAACTCAGGGGCGTTCTACCTCCGAGCTATACCCCCAGCCCTATTTTTTATTCTTTATTTTGAAACCGAGTCTCACTAAGTTGCGGAGTGCCTCACTAGGTAGCTGAGGCTGGCTGCGAACCTGGATCCTCCGGTCTCAGCCTCCCGAATGCTGGGATTACAAGCATGTGCCACCACGCCCGGCTTATTTGCCCTTTTTAAAAGAAGAAAAACAAACTGCTTTTTTTCTGGAGTGTATAATAGTCTTTTGTCATTAAGACTTTAGATTTAGCAAAAATGACATGCTTATTTTCTTAATTGTAGTTTTTTTGTGTCTTAGTCATAGTTCTAGTATCCTAACATGCTTATTTTTTTCTTTCTTCAGTACAATTATCAGAATCCTTGGAATTATGGACAGTATTATCCTCCCCCTCCAACTTGATGAGAAAATAGAAACTTCAGAATGGAGTATGTGAAAAGTATGAATTATTTTTTTTAATGAGGGATGTAAACAGCATAAGCTTGTTGTATTTGATAACTTGTCTTCCCTGTTCTGTGTAACGTTTGTTTAGTAATAGGGAAAAATGTCAATTAGTAGGTTACCACAGATACTATTTCCTACCATTTATAAAATTTACTTTTTATTGGAGAACTATTTTTTTTATTTTTTTGCATTAAGTGGTTTAGAATTCTTTTGCAATGCATTTGCAACAGAGTTTTGTAGCCTTAAGTGTAGGAGAACACTGACTGCCAATCATGTCAGTATGGTACAAGATTCTGAAAATACATAAGGGCTGGTCATTAAGGACTTACCTCTGTAAAAACAATTCTAACTGTTGCTGGCAAGGTTGTCTTGAGTGTTTCAGTTATACTTGTGAATTTGGATCTAACTTCAGAAAAGATACACTGTTAAGATACTATGCCTTGAAGTAGATTATAAATGAGAAATTGTATTGTTTGCATCCCTTTAAGTGAAAATCATATCAAAAGTATGTGGTTTCAGGAAACTTTGTATTTAGAATATTCATGTAAAACCTATGAGCAAGCTTTCATTTTGATCAAACTGATCATCTCCATTTTTGTAATAAAACTGAAGACTCATCCAGCAATTGCTTATGAATTTATTTTTTTGGGGGGGGACCTAATATTAACTTTCTATTCAGTGTTATTCGTGAGTCACTGGTTTTGAAGAGGACTTGCCCTAAATTTAGCTTTTATCTTCCTGCCAAGATTTCTAAGCCCCTTTAACTTTTTGCTTCAAGTTCCATGCCTTTGACTTCTCAGCATACTGGAAAATTTAAAGGTTTGGATGATTAAATGTCCTTGGCAAAGCTGTCCGGGTCATTTTGTTAGTTTGGGTGAGGTCTGTAGTCTACTTACCTAATCAGAACAGTAACAGAGTAACACTGAACAAATTAGGCAAATCTTGACAGTGGATACATTTTTATTGAGCCTTTTAAACAGTTCTTAACCAATATTTTACAGCTATGGCAAAATATTTTAGACTTCAGGGATTTATAAGGGAATTACATTTCTCAAAAGTTGGGATCGAGTAAGTTTTAACTCCTTGAATTTTCCAGTTGACTTCTCTTAAAAATAGCAACAAGCTCTAAGTACATTTCAAGGCCAGGTTTTTATCATTGTCACTGATGTCTGTAGATTTGAAGCACTGGTATGTCAATCAATATCCACTAATTCTACTTCAAAAATGAGTTTTGCATTTGGTGGAATTCTGTTGAAAAAGTCAAGGTATATTTGGTAAACATTGCCTCTTTCCTACCCCTAATAACCTTAGTATAAAATAACAATTACAATTAATGTATTCTAGATATTAGTAATTAACCTCAAAAGGAAAAGCTCTGCAGTTGATTCAGAAGTTAATACATAATAGCCTAGAGCTTCCTAAAAGTACCTTTAATGACGGATAGAAATCATAACCTTATGATTAGAAATCATAATCAATGTAGGCTAACCAGATAAACTGAGCTTCTACTAGGCTCCTCCTTATGTAGATGCCTCATTATTATTACCAAATTAGCCACCACTTTATGAAGGCTGCCAACAATACTCAAAAAAAAAAAAAAAAAAAAAGTGATTTCAGTCTTGCGTATATATGGTGTATTCTAACAGTTTGCACGAGGTAGTACATGATATTTACTGTGATTTTAAAGATGCCAAATTCAGAGAAAAGTGTGATGTATGTATACCAGATTGGTCTAAAGATGCTTTACATTGAGAGACAGGGAGCTGCAGCTTGCCATCTTGTTTTGACAGGCTGAGAACTATTTTTCTATTTTTATGGCACTGGGGATTGAGCCCCAGGCCTTATGCATGCTAGGCAAGGCTGAGAACTATTAGATTCTTAAATAAGTTTAATGGATAAGACTACAGAAGGGCTTCCAAAAATTTTTCGTCAAAAATTTATCTGGGTCAACAGGAATGGAACTAACAGCTATAAATTGTCTTCCTGTTTACCTGTTAGATTGGTCTGGTTTCAACGGTCTGGAGTCATGCCTGTTTTATAAAATGTTTATAAACTTGGGCCTATCAGAGAAGTACTGTCATTAGTATTAGTAATAAATGCTTATTAATACTATCTGGTCCTGTGGTCTTCATTTCTCAAGTGATAATCCCCAATGTGTGTTCCATTTCTAAGCTTTACTCGTTTAATTGCATTAAATTATACTGTAGCATAAAATTATCCCAAGCTATTTTTGTGCTCTACAGCTTCCTTCGGTTGTTTGTATTGGACATTGTAACTTACTAAAATAAATCCTTCAAATATTAAGAGCTACCTTTCAAAGATTTTCAACTTTGTAGTTAAAAATTAACCTGAATAAGAGACAAAAAGGGAAAGTCCAGCTCAAGTTTGAATGTGTTGTACCAAAATACTATCTTGCCAGCCACAGTGGCATGTTCCTTTCACTCCAGCTTATTTGGAAGACTGAAGTGGAAGGACTGATTGGGCTTACGAGTTTGAAGTCAGCTTGGGCAACACAGCAAGACCCCATCTCAAAAAAAAAAAAGCATATACTGGATGTGTTGACACAACTGAGTACTGGGGAAGACTAGTCTGGACAGGATTTCTGATCTAAAGGCTAGCCTACATAAGCATGTTTTCCAACACCTTCAGGTTATATTTCCTAAATGTTTTAATTGTGAAGTTCATGAAAAAGGATACTTGGCATCAGGTTGTCCTTTCTTTCCATAAGCCCATTCTGGTTCAATCTCCAATCGAGCCTTTTCTCCTTTACTCATAGTCAAGAGTGCTTCGTCCCACTAAAAAGGCCAAGAGCAAAATTAAAAAGTAATGATATTTTTCAATAAATATACTCAATATGACAAACATACAGAAAAGCATTGACTAGACTTTATTATGTGCAAAGGTAATCTTGGCTAAGCCTCTAAATCTTTGTCTTCAATTTCTTCAAGAAAAGGATATGCCAAGCCGGGCGTGGTGGCGCACGCTTGTAATCCCAGGATTCGGGAGGCTGAGACCAGAGGATCCGGGTTCGAGGCCAGCCTCAGCTACCTAGTGAGGCACTCTGCAACTTAGTGAGACTCGGTTTCAAAATAAAGAATAAAAAGAAAATAGGGCTGGGGGTATAGCTCGGAGGTAGAATGCCCCTGAGTTCAATCCCCAGTACCGCAAAAAAAAAAAAAAAACCAAAAACCAAAAAAACCAAAAAAACAACAAAAAAAAAGGATATGCCAAATATTTTAATACCAATATTAAATCGATAATCAGTATCAATAGTTTGATACTTTTCAAATGAGAAAATATGAAAAGCAATTTTGTAAGCTAACATGCCACACATCATGGAAACTAATTATTAGCACCTTATGAGAAGGTTGCTTGCTGAGTGTGGGGGTGCACGTTTGTAATCCCACTACTTGGAAGGCTGAAACTGGAGGATTAGAGGTTCGCGGCCAGCCTCAGCTATTAGTGAGACCCTCTGCAACTTAGTGAGACCCTGCTTCAAAGATAAAGAATAAAAAATAGGGCTGGGAGCAAGGTATAATGGCGCATGCTTGTAATCCCAGGACTCGGGAGGTTGAGACCAGAGGATCTGAGTTCACGGACAGCCTCAGCTGTTTAGTGAGGCTCTCCACAACTTAGTGAGACCCTGTTTCAAAATAAAGAATAAAAAATAGGACTGGGGGTGTAGCTCAGAGGTAGAATGCCTCTGAGTTCAATCCCCAGTACCGCAAGGAAAAAAAAAAAATACACACCACACATACACTCAAACACACACATATACATATATGGCTGGGGGTGTAGCTCAGAGGTACAATGTCCCTGGGTTCAATCCCTAGTACCACAAAAAATAAATCATATGACAAACGTAAGAGTTTGAGTCTCTTTTGGGCGGGGGGGTAGGGGTGGGGGCTGCTACTGGGGATTGAACCCAAGGACTGTACTCTAGTCCTTTTTATTTTGAAATGGGGTCTAAGTGGCTGGGGGCCTCATTAAGTGGCTGCCTGGCCTAGAACCTGTGATGCTCCTTTCTCAGCCTTCCAAGTGCTGGGATTACATGTGTGTGCCACCAGGCCTGGCAAAAAATTTGTTTTTATAGGAATAAACTAGTACTGTAAAACTTTTAAGATTACCAAGTTGTCATATTAGAGCACTTACGATTTTTTATAGAAGGTATAACTAACTACTAAAGGAAATGTTAAAGGATTGGATCTACATTTTTTTTTCTTTCTTTTTTTGCGGCACTATGGATTGAACCTAGGGACATTCTACCTCTGAGCTACACCCCCAGTCCTATTTTTTGTTCTTTATTTTGGAACAGGGTCTCACTAAGTTAAGGAGGGCCTCATTAAATAGCTGAGGCTGGCCAGGAACCTGTAATCCTTCTGTCTCAGCTTCCAAGTACTGGGATTATGAGTGTGCATTACCATGCCCGGCAATGTTTTCAGAATTGGGATTTTAAAGCCAGTTGCCAAAATGGTAAAATCAACATGATAAAAATATAGTGTATTTCTAATATCATATGCTCTGATGAAATCCAAGGGATAAAGAACTGTCATCTCTGGAAACTAAGAATATGGTAAACTAGAAGAAATTTACTAGTTTCCAAATAAGTTAGAATTAGAAAAATTTCTCATCTTGATATATACCTGCTACCAACTCTGTATAAGTAGGTAGCAGTTAAAAGTTATATGCTACTAAACATTTTATTTCAACAGGTTTTATATTGTTTTGGGTTCTGGGTATGATTATTTGAACCATATCTTTGGCCTCACAGTACAAAATAATATATAATAATTCTTATAAACTTTAAATAGGCATCTTAGTTAACCAATGTTTTATGTTTTGAGTAATTACAAGTTAAAACAACAATGGTGGCCGTGCCTAGTGGTGCACGCTTGTAATCCTAGCATTTGGGAGGCGGAGACGGGAGGATCCGGGTTGGGTTCGCAGCCAGCCTCAGCTGCCTAGTGAGGCACTCTACAACTTAGTGAGACCCTGTTTCAAAATAAAGAATAAAAAAAAAATAGGGCTGGGGGTATAGCTCGGAGGTAGAATGCCCCTGAGTTCAATCCCCTGTACAGCAAAACAAAAAAAATAGGCCCTAACACAAATCTAATTTAGGGAAGCTATCAACCCTGCTTTTATGTCCTTTTGTATACTGAAATGGTCCATCAAGCCTAACTTCTCCTTTTCTCAAAATTTCCTTCTGTTCTCTCATATATAGGTGGTTTTGTAAAAACATGCTTACATTTGAAGAGTTTTACAGAAACTAACTCCTGCTTCTATGGGTACTTCAGTGGAATGGATATTTTGCTCTTTCTGATTATATATGTGGTACAACAGCTGTGTAACATTTTATAAGAATCTTAAAAATAAATTTAGAGAGACAAATACTCTTCTGAAGAAAAAATAATAAAAAGGTTAGACATGAAGGAATTAATATTTGTGTCCCTAACTAGGTGTATAAAATTATACTCATTTAATAACCTTGAGCTAGGCCCTACTTTTTTTTTTTGTTAATATCTAATATGTCAGACCTCAAAGATTGTTTTCATACATTACCAATCCTAATTCTTTATAGCATTGTATCACAAACATCGTATGTCAGGACATCTTTTGACTCACTGTCATTCTTTACTTACTCCTCTGATTACTTTGCCTATTCCAACCTTAAAACTTAAAGGCTTGGCATTTTTCTTCTTCTTTGAACCTGTAAAACAGAATTTCCTTATAATTAACAAGTTACACTAGTTTTTATTAATAAATTAAGATCCAATGGAAACATAGTGATTTAACTGACCTCACAATTGCAATAACAAAGCCAGGTGCTGTGGCGCATGCTTGTAATCCCAGTACTTGGAAGGCTGAGACAGGAGGATTGTGGGTTCAAGGCCAGACTCAACATCTTACCAAACCCTGTTTCAAAATAAAAAGTAAAGAGGACTGGGGGGTATAGCTTGGAGGTAGAAAGCCTCTGAGTTTAATGCTAACTACAAAACCAAAAAAAGTAATTCACAAAGCCAGGTAAATTTATCAAGAAAATTCTAGATGTTGAGGAAAGGGAGGAGTGAGCCAGGTGAGACCTTTTTCTGTCACTTTTGTTTCTGTCACTCTGAATCTATGATGTATGATTACAATGTCCTTCCTGGCAAAAAAAAATCAAATATTTATTTAGTGGTACTGGGGATTGAACCCTGGGGCATTCTACCTCTACTTCCAAGCTACACCCCCAGCCCTATTTTTCATTCTTTATTTTGAAAGAGTCTCACTAAGTTGTGGAAAGCATTACTAAGTAGCTGAGGCCAGCTGGGAACCTGTGATCCTCTGGTCTCAGGCTCCCAAGTACTGGGAGTACAAGCGTGTGCCACCACGCCAGGCTAAAAGCAAATTTTAGAGGTAAAAATAATTATGGTTTAAGTTGGGGATGGTAGTGCAAGTCTGTAATCCCAGAAATTCTGGAGACTGAGGCAAGAGGATTGCGAGTTCAAGGTCAGTCTCTGCAATTTGTGGAGATCTGTGTCAAAAGGGCCGAAGATACAGCTCAGTGCTAGAGCGCCCCTGGGATTGATCTCCAGTACCAAAAAAAAAAAAGCCGGGTGTGGTGGCGCACACTTGAAATCCTAGTACTTGGGAGGCTGAGACAGGAGGATTACAGGTTCAAAGCCAGCCTCAGCAATTTAGTGAGACTCCCAGCAACTTGGTGAGACCCTGTTTCCAAATAAAATAAAACAGGTCTGGGCATATAGCCTGGAGGTAGAATGCCCCTGGGTTCCAATCCCAGTACCCCCCCCCCCCCAACACACACACAAAAACAAAAACAAAAAAACCCAAAACCAGAGAAAAATCTAAAAGAAGGGTAGTGAGCTGGGTATGGTGGTGGTGCACGCTTGTAATCTCAGTACTTTGGAGGCTGAAACCGGAGGATCTGGGTTTGTGGATAGCCTCAGCTACTTAGTGAGGCCTTCCGCAACTTAGTGAGAGCCTGTTTCAAAATAAAAAATAGGACTGAAAATGTAGCTTGGAGATAGAATGCCCCTGGGTTCAATCCCCAGTACCCCAGAAAAAAAAGTGGATAAGGCCCTATACTTATACCACTAAAATATCACACTAACTTGTCTTTTATTTTTATTTTTTTAAAAATTTATTTATTTATTTTTTGTGGTACTGGGGATTGAACTCAGGGGCATTCTATCACCGAGCTATACCCCCAGCCCTATTTTTTTATTCTTTATTTTGAAACAGGGTCTCACTAAGTTGGGGAGTGCCTCACTAGGTAGCTCAGGCTGGCCGAGAACCCAGATCCTCCCGTGTCAGCCTCCCAAATGCCGGGATTACAAGTGTGCACCACCACGCCCGGCTCTAACTTGCCTTCTATATTAAAATACAAAGCATCAGTTTGAGATATTGCTATGGTTTGAAGATGTTTTGTCCTTACTGAAAATTCATGTTAAGGCTTGGTCCCCAATATAGCATTGTTGATTAGGTCACAAAGAGGGATTAAAATTTTTCTCACAAGCAGGCCTGGTTTGGTTACCTCAGGAGGGTATTGTTAAAGCATGCCTGGGATCTCCCCTTCACTCTTTCTTAACGTGTTTCTCTTTCACAAGCTCTGCTAGCTCTTTTCTATTTTACTGCCATGCATGAAGCAGCACATGACCCTACCAGAAGCTGGATAGATAACTGTACATGATTTTGGAGCTCCAGAACTGTGAGCCAAAAAGTCTCTTTTATAAATTACACAGTGTCAGGTTTTCTATTAGAGCAACAGAAAATGGACTAAAATAGCCAAATTTAGACTAAGCTTCCTAAATGACCAACAGGTAATCAATGAACTGAAAAACTTCAAGTAAATCATAAGTGCAGAAGATATCTGGAAAACAGTGACAACCAAGAAAAGGGTATAGCCTGCTCTTCATCTGTTTACTACATAAATATTTCTCAACATCTTAAGACAAAAATTATATTAACTTACTTGTTTGAATATTAGTATCAAAAACTGTCCCATCTTGAAGTGTTCCTGTATACCAGCAGTGAACAACATCTCCCTTCTTGGGAAAGTTGGTTTTATCTCCCTTTTTTAGAATAGATTTTGTGTATTTTGGTGGACCCTAAAAACAAACAACATACATATATAGCTATTAATTTATGTCCTTTAAGACGGCTGGCAGAATATTTCACCTATAGTTAACTTCTATGAATTAAAATCACTATCTCATTTCAAGGCTGTGATGAAAATTTTAGTAATTTACACATCTATAATTTAACTTTCAGTATCTTTGGAAACCATTGGTAAGATTCTGTTGTTTATTCAACAAATCATAAAATCAGTTATAGTCCTATAAAACCATAAGGTACTAAGTAAAATACTGTGACTCCTAAAGGTTTGAATTGTTTTAGCAATAATGTTAACTAGATATTATATCCAATTAAAATGAATATAGTGAAATAAGTTCATATAATGAATGAAATCACCTACTAAAATTGCTAAAACAGGCATAGGTCCTAGAACAAAGCAGGATTATCAGGGTCTTAAGAAAATGTCAAGCTGGGGGTGGTGGCACAAGCCTATAATCTCAGTATTTGGAAGGCTGAGACAGGAGGACCACAGGTTGGAGGTCAGCCTCAGCAACTACTCAGCAACTTAGTGAGACCCTGTTTTAAAATAAAAAATAAAATAGGGCTAGGGCTATAGCTCAGAGGCAGAATGCCTCTGGGTTCAATCCTTAGTACCACAAAAAAGAGAAACAAAAAAGAAAATGCTACAGGATAATCTAGTCAATGGTAATTCATATCTGTGAGGAAAGCAAAGGGAAAATGATCGGTCAAAAATTTTAAAGGAAGCCAGGTGTGGTGATGCATGCTTGTAATCCCTGTACTTGGGAGGCCGAGGCAGGAGGATTGCAGGTTTGAAGCCAGCCTCAACAGTTTGGTGAGGCTCTCAGTAACTTAGTGAGACCCTGTTTCCAAATAAGAAATAAAAAAGGTCTGGAGGTGTAGCTTGGAGGTAGAAGGCCCCTGGGTTTCATCTCCAGTAAAAAACACACACACACACACACACACACACACACACACACACACACACACAAATAAATAATAAAATTAAAGGGGAAAAAATTAGAGCAAATGTAAAAGTATCCTCCTTACCTAAATCTATCTAGTTTCTGTGTTCAGCAAGGGATGGATCTGTATTATCCAAATCTGTTTTTGGTTCCTAAATTTCTTTTTTCTTTTTTGCGGTACTGGGGATTGAACTCAGGGGCGTTCTACCTCCGAACTATACCCCCAAGCCCTATTTTTTTTTTTATTCTAATGGTGCTTTGCTTTATTCCTCCATATTTGTTAACTGGTCAAGTAATACAATTTTTTTATTCACTTTCACTTCCCTTAAGTCAGGATATTATCTTTCCAAAACTTCTAAGTAAAAAAAGTGTGATCTCCCTGTAAAGAGTCTACCCCTTTGATAAAGATTTTCTCCTTGACCAAACTTTAGCCTGATTCTTATGAGCCCTCTTCTGGACTTACACTTCAACCTTGGCCTATGAAGACTGTAACAAACACAACAGTTTCAAACAGCTCAAGGTCTTATCCCCAAAATGACTCCCTCCCTCCCCCTACATTAAGTGCCTGCTTGAGAAAAGAGTGCCAGAAGAATTTACTGTTTATTTAGCCAACATCTGAAGATAGGGCTCCTGTTTTCTATTGTATATAGGTCAGGAGCCCAACACAGGTAAATGCTGGTAGCAAACCCATCTGATTTCACATGGACAGTCCCCCTTCACTTTTTTTTTTTTTCGGTACTGGGGATGGAACCCAGGGGCATTCTATCTCCGAGCTACACCCCCTGCCCTATTTTTGCATTCTTTATTTTGAAACAGGGTCTCACTAAGTTGTGGAGGGCCTCACTAAGTAGTTGAGGCTGGCCACGAACCTGGATCCTCCAGTCTCAGCCTCCCAAGTACTGGGATTACAAGTGTGCGCCACCATGCCTGGTCCCCCTTCACTTCTGTTTAAAATTTCTTTCACTTCCCTGCCACTCTCCCTCCGTACTCCCTCATTTTCCCTTTAAAAGGCCCGGTCACCTTTGCACAAGTCAGAATGGAGAATTTCCCCCCTTATTATTAGTAGAATGAATTAAATGTTTTCACCACCTGATGTCTGACTGTGCTTATCTTTGACACATTCAGTGAGTCCACTCAATGGCTTAAAATGTTTGTAATTACTGCCGATAGTTCTATGTCCAAAGGCCTACACTATGCTGGATCCTAATCTATGTACAATTCTATCTACCCTCAAATTCCATGAGAAGTTTCTTCCATGTCTCTGTAGTGTCTCCTATAAACCTCTAGCACATAGTTTGGATCCTGCTATCGTATGGATCTTGAATGTCTCCCAAAGGCCCATGTAGTGAAGGCTTGGCCTCCTAGCCTGTAGTGCTGAGAGGTAGTAGAACTTTTAGGAGGTGGAGCCTAGTAGAAGGAAATTAGGTCATTGGGGACATGTCCTTGAAGGGGATCCTGGAACCTCCATGACCCTTCCAATTTCCCTTTTTGCCTCCTGGCTGCCATGAGGTGAGAGAGTCTTCTACCATGTGTTCTCACCATCATGTACTGCCCTACCCACAGGTCCAAAAGCCAATGACCAACTGACCATGTAATGAAACCTCCAAGAATGAGTCAAAATAAGTCTGTCTTATAAGTTGTTTATCTGTGGTACCTTGTCACAATGATAGAAACTCAACTAACAAAGATAGTGACTACTTTATTCACTGGGTAGTTCTAGATAGCACAGAATTACTGTACTGAAGATTTCTTTTTGAAAAATAAGGTGTGGTTTGCAAAGTAGATAGGTTACTAGGATGGCTGTTTTGGGGCTAAATGGATAAAGAAAGAATGAAGGCAAGAGATCAGAAACTTTCCTAACACGTTCTAAGGCCTTTCAATGCTTGAAAGTGGAAACGGGTTAGATAGATTTTAAAAAGAAAGAATATACTTGAGAGTATTAGTCCTGAAGGAGATATGAGAAGGGAGAACACTTAAGCTGGGAAGAAAGGAATGGTTATAGTTACACAGTCACATTTCGGTAAAATGGAACAGAGAAGCATATAATGAGAGGAAAGTAAGAACGGACTGAGACTTTGTGATAAAATGTTATATAGTTCATGTGGGCAAGGTAGTGGGGCATCTAGCAAGGGACAGTATGTTGCTCAGAAGCAGAGGACCTAAAAAACACAAATTCTGACATGAATTCACACCAAGCCTAATAAACAGTTTATGATTATGCGTTTCTTCACAATACTTTTCCTGTATTCCCAAAGAATGAATACAAAGTAGCAGATATCAGTAAGGGTTTGGACAAGAGGCTATGGAATCTAGGGTATTGGGAAGACAATGAGACAGCATGTAACTGGGCTCAAGCTGGCCAGTTAGATGTAGAAAAATGAAAGACTGCATGAATCTTGTAGGAACCATGAGAAGGAAATGGAAAGTCAAAGATTCACAGAACTTTTAAGCTGGGAAAAAGGGAATGGTTGTAACTATAGGTCTTAAAGAAAATGGTATCAATTAGGGCTGGGCATGTAGCTCAGAAGAGTGCTTATTATTATTATTATTTTTTGTGGTACTGGGGATTGAACTCAGGGGCATTCTACCTCCGAGCTATACCCCCAGCCCAATTTTTTATTCTTTAATTTGAAACTGAGTCTCACTAAGTTGCGGAGTGCCTCACTATGTAGCTGAGGCTGGCCGAGAACCCGGATGCTCCGGTCTCAGCCTCCCAAACGCTGGGATTACAAGTGTGCGCCACCACGCCCGGCTAGAAGAGCGCTTATTTAGCATGTATAAAAACCTCAGTACCAGCCGGGCGTGGTGGCGCACGCTTGTAATCCCAGCATT
>PVLC010026791.1:0-15273 GCA_004027655.1 Graphiurus murinus
CGGTACTGGGGATTGAACTAAGGGGCATTCTACCTCCGAGCTATACCCCCAGCCCTATTTTTTATTCTTTATTTTGAAACAGGGTCTCACTCAGTTGCGGAGTGCCTCACTAGGTAGCTGAGGCTGGCCTCGAACCCGGATCCTCCTGTCTCAGCCTCCCGAATGCTGGGATTACAAGCGTGCGCCACCACGCCCGGCTAATTTTTTTTTTTTTAATGGAAGTCAGGATGGAACCCAGGCGCATTCTGACTCCGAGCTACACCCCCAGCTCTATTTTTTATTCTTTATTTTGAAACAGGGTCTCATTAAGTTGTGGAGGGCCTCATTAAGTAGCTGAGGCTGGCCTCCAACCTCTGATCCTCTAGTCCCAGCCTCCCAAGGGATGACAAGCTTGCACCACCATGCCCGGCTCTGAATTAATAATTTAAATGGATTTACCGGGAGGTAACTGTAGGCAGACAGAGTGGGGCTGGAAGCAGTAGATAACACAGGCGTGGCCTTGAACCTATACCTGCCTCTGGTCCCTTCCTCTCTCACTCTCGGCTTCTGGCTACCTGGAGCAACCTCCTTTCACCAGGCCCTCCCACCATGACTGTTCCCGCCTTAGAGCTAGCCAGCCATGGACAGAACCCTGAAACCATGAGCCAAATAAACCTTCTCCAAGTTGTGCTTGGCAGGTATTTTGGTCAGAGCAACCAATAAGCTAGTACACAACTTTAACCAACTGACTGTAAAGTTCTAAAATGTTCTAGGGAGCAGAGCTGAAAACGTTCCTGCCTTTTACATCTCCATTTGGTTGCGGCCAACCACTCCTTAGATGTTCATGTTCACGGCCTGTTGAAGAGAGTGTCCCAATGTACCTGACCCCGTCCAGAATCCCCAAGAGGAATTTAGCCATGCTGCAGTTCTGAGGCTGATGGCTTTGCCTTAGCGGCATGAGGTCCTCTTGTTTCTCCACCTCCTTCCCTCTGAAAGCACCAAGGAGAGAACTGGACTTCGGCCTGCATGCATGCAGCGTCAACTCTCATCTTGTTTGTGCTCGACTGTTTGGCCTGGTTCTCCAGCTCCTTCTCACTCCCTTCCTCACTGGAAACCGTCCCCCCTCCCCCCCCGCACACACACACCAGGGGTCTGCTCACCCAGACCCAGCCAACCCCTCCTCCAGGTAAATGAATCTTGATTATTACCTGGATAACAATCGTCTATGATCATGGCCATGTACAGATAGACCCACTGTTAACTACCACTTCTTGCCAAGTTCCTAGACTCAACAGTGAGATTTCATGCTACCTAGACCTCCCTCTTCCAATCTGGAACTACTGTCTTCACTTTGAGAACTAGGTCTAAGGCTCCCCCTTCCCCCCCGCCCCGTGGTACTGGGAATTGAACCCAGGGGCATTCTACCTCTGAGGTACACCCCCAGCCCTATTTTTTTTGTTTTGAAACAGGGTCTCACTAAGTTGTTGAGACTGTCCTTGAACCTGCAATCCTGCTGTCTCAGCCTCCCAAGTACTGGGATTATAGGCATGTACCACCACACCAGGCTGGTCTTAAGGTTTTTTGTTTTGTTTTGTTTTGCGGTACTGGGTATTGAACCCAGGGGCATTCTACCTCTGAGCTACACCCCCAGTCCCATTTTTTTTTTTTTTTTGAAACAGGGTCTCACTAAGTTGCAGAGAGCCTCACTACTAGCTGAGGCTGGTCATGAATCTGGATTCTCCTGTCTCAGCCTCCCAATGGTCTTAAGTTTTTTACATCTCCTTGGCCAATAGTCACAGTTTGCTAATAACAAAATACCAGGGAATAAATGGTTTAAGTTTTACTTCCTCGCCGTCTGGAGGCTAGAAGTCCAAGATGAAGGGTTCGCCACTCATTTTTTCTTGCGGTCTCTGTTTTGGTGGCAGATGGCTGTCGTCTGGCTGTGTCCTCACGGGGACTTCCCTCTGTGTGTACTCATCCCTGTGTCTTGCTCTTGATGAGGGCCCACACTTGACCTCACTTAACCTCAACACCTGCTTCTCTAATAGTCCGATCTCCAAATATACAGTCGATTCTGAGGGGTCCCGAGAGCTGGGGCTTCAACGTGTGAATTTGGGAGGATTCAGTTCAGTCAGTGACACTGAGTATCCGGATCCCTCAACTGCCTGCTCCAAGGTCACGTCCGCGTCCAGACTAACCAGCCCTGCACTGGGCCCTGTCAGCCCCCCGATGCTGAGGACCCATCTCGACTCCCCCAAACTCCCTGCTGGACAGGCAAACATGGCCTTGCTGCTGCACTCAGGAAACAGAACGGGAACAAGGCTGGAATCTGAAGAAGCCAAGAGAGACTCCACAGATGAGAATACACAGTTTACTCAAGATCAGAAAGGCCGCATTATCCTGGGTTGTACAGCATCTCGACCTACTTAAGTTTAGACAATAAATTATACAGTCACCCCACTCGAGATCCAAAGGAACATACAACAGAGAAGGAATGGTCCAATTTGTTCCAAAAGCCCAAAACATAGATTAGACTGAGCAGTGAATTAGTAATTGTGTCATTCTGGGAGAGCCAGGCAGCTGAAGGACCAAGTGTTTATCAGCAGAGCCAGGCTGCCCTGCCCAGCAGAGGTGACCTGTTCATTAAGAACTCGGGGCTGGGCATGGTGGCGCACGCTTGTAATCCCAGCATTCGGGAGGCTGAGACCAGAGGATCCGGGTTCTCGGCCAGCCTCAGCTACCTAGTGAGGCACTCCGCAACTTAGTGAGACTCGGTTTCAAAATAAAGAATAAAAAATAGGGCTAGGGGTGTAGCTTGGAGGTAGAATGCCCCTGAGTTCAATCTCCAGTACCACAAAAAAAAAAAAAGAACTCGGCTCTCTGCCTGAGATCATGGTACCTCTGGGTGTGCAGGCAGCCTTCCTCACAGACACACCTTTAATATCCAGAACCCCATATCCAGTAGCCGTTTCTGGAAAATATCACCCACTCTGACTTCGTGTGTGTGTGTGTGTGTGTGTGTGTGTGTGTGTGTGTGTTAGTTACTGTGGACTGAACCCAGGGGCATTCTACCTCTGAGCTACACCCCCAGCCCTATTTTATTTTTGTTTCAAAATGGTCTCGCTAAGTTGCAGGGCCTTACTAGCTAAATTGCTGAAGTTGGCCTCGAACCTGCAATCCTCCTGTCTCAGCCTCCCAAGTACTAGGATTACCACACATAGCTCCACTTTTAGCTCTTACTCAATGTCAAAATGTTCCAGAAGCCATGTAAAAGCCAGAAGTGGCTCTGGACAGTTGTCATCACCACGCCCATGAACATCCCCAGAATACAGGACAGTGGTAACCGTCTTGGACATCTGTCCCTACAAAAGGCAGCCCTGGAGTGGCACATTCGAAGCTGAGGACTGTGACCTGGCTGATACGCTGTCCTAACCACAGGCTGGGAGTGTAAGAAAAGGGGTTTGTAGTGTGTCTAGCAGACATCTTTCCATGGCCAGCAGAGAAGAGGAGAGCCATGGTCCCTCGATCCCAGTGCACGGGAATCTATGACTGCTAGCCCGTAGCCGAAGCTCAAACAGGACTAAGCGGTGGCAAGCACGCCTATCAGGAATGGTCCTCCGGGCCTCCTGCCGGTGGCCACATTCCAGCTGAGTTGGACTTTGATTGGCAGGGCCACCCTCAAGGCCAGAGAGAGTGCTTGGCCATCCCAGGCAGGAAAACACTCTCTGCTTCTTTTCTATGGGACAGATTAAAAGAGAAGACAAACCGAGGAGCCAGGGGTGCGGGGAGAGAGACGGAGAGCCCACATATATGAGCACAAGATGAGGGACAATTAGCAACTGCCTTCTGGACCCCGCTCTTCTAAGTTCCCCAGACTCTGTGCTTCTCGAACATTCCAAGCTGCAGGTGAACCTGGAATGAGAAAGGTTCTCGTTCCCTCTTTCCATGGTTGTCAATCCTTTAGGATCCCCTAACCTCGACCCGTTATGCTGTCCACCCTGGTGGAGACAATGCCCGAGTCCTCAGAAGAGCCTGCTCCTGTCCTCACGAAAACTAGCCTTAAAACTGCGCAGCAAGCCGGGTGTGGTGGCGCACGCTTGTAATCCCAGCATTTGGGAGGCTGAGACCAGAGGATTTGGGTTCGCAGCCAGCCTCAGCTACCTAGTGAGGCACTCTGCAACTCAGAGAGACCCTGTTTCAAAATAAAGAATAAAAAATAGGGCTGGGGGTAGAGCTCGGAAGTAGAATGCCCGTGAGTTCAATCCCCAGTACCACAAAAAAAAAAAAAAACCTGCGCAGCAAATCCCAGCATTTGGGAGGCTGAGACTGGAGGATCTGGGTTCGCAGCCAGCCTCAGCTACCTAGTGAGGCACTCTGCAACTTAGTGAAACCCTGTTTCAAAATAAAGAATAAAAAATAGGGATGGGGGTGTAGCTCGGAGGTAGAATGCCCCTGGGTTCAATCCCCAGTACCACCAAAAAAAAGGGGGCTAGGGGTGTAGCTCGGAGATAGGATGCCCCTGGGTTTGATCCCCAGTATCCTTTCCCCCCAAAAGAACAAGGCACCAGAGGGGAGAGAATGCTAGCTGAGTTTGTGGCCTGCGTGCCACACATGTGAGGGGGCTGTGGGCTGGAGAAGGGCTCTCTTCTGGGCCTGGATGGTGTTACCCATGTTTTAAACACGGGGAAACCACAGCTCAGGAATATTCAGCCATTAGACTGGATTCATCTAACTACAACTGGTTCGGCTTTTTCCAGAAACTTCCCCTCAGCCCCCCCCCACACACACACATACGTGCACAGAAGCACACACATACTTGCTACCTCCATGAGCATTTATTTCTACTACAACAGACAACAGTGGAGAGAGCTTAACTATCTGCTATAACACAGAACGAATATAAACAAAATGAGGAAATTGAGCAAAGGGAAAACTAACAAAGGAAAAAGAAGACTCAAGTTGAAGTTGCATTGAATTCTCAAGAATTCAAGCCATAGCCAGGCATGATGGTGCACATCTGTAATCCCCAGTACTTGGGAGGCTGAGATAGGAGGATGACAGATTCACCGCCAGCCTCAGCAACTTAGTGAGGCCCTCTGCAACTCAGTGAGACGCTGTTTCCAAATAAAAAATAAAATAGGAGCCAGGTGTGGTGGCGCACGCTTGTAATCCCAGCATTGGGAGGCTGAGCCAGAGGATCCGGGTTCTCGGCCTGCCTCAGCTACCTAGTGAGGCACTCTGCAACTTAGTGAGACCCTGTTTCAAAATAAAGAATAAAAAATAGGGCTGTGGGTATAGCTTGGAGGTAGAATGCTCCTGGGTTCAATCCCCAGCACCACAAGAAAAAAAAAAAAAAAAAAGAATTCAGGCCATGATTTAAGATGCAAAAAAGACAGCCACAAATTTGGTTCCAAGATGATCCCTTTGGGGTAAGAACTTGATCCTCCAATCTTGATACCCCCAGCACTTTTTTAACTTCATAGGAGGAAAAAAAACCTCACACAGGGAATGTTTTCCTATCTTCTCGGCACAGGAAGAATCCATCAATAAAGCACCAGTGAGCCTGTAAAATAAGTTACTGTCACGGACAACACCCAAGCTCGCCTGAGCATCCGAGAGCTGGACACCAACACCGCGCCCGACTTGTTCAAAGGGAATCTCTGGGGCTGTTTGTTTTGAAGGCTTTTCTCAGTGTTTGCCAAAAAGCGGCTATAAAGCAGGAAGAAGGAGAAAACTGGTGATTAGAGGCGTCATAAGAGGGAACAAAGCCAGCCCCGTGGACACACACAGCTTAGAGTCTCACGTGGCTTCGCTGGACGGCCACCTGCACCCACGGTACGCGCCGCTCCAGTCTGTCCCCTTTGTGTGCACACGTGCGGCGCTCAGTGGTACAAACAACCTAACAAGTCTCTCTAATTAAGCAAGGGAGACACAGCCCTCCCCGAGCACCGCCCCAACCGAGCTCCAACGGAAAACACAGGTCTCTCCTGAGCGTGTCACCTGAGATTTCCAGTGCCGCGTTAACTCTTCAGACAGGACAGACGAAGCCCAGGAAAAACAAAGCAGGGACCAGGAATAGAAGAAAAGTGCAAAGAAAGATGGCGCTTTCTCGTTGGGCTTTCTATCATGGCCCAGCGCTGGTGTTTGTCCCACTTGACATTAAACACGAACCCTAAGAGCGAACGCCTTTGTTCACTGGCAAGGGACTTCAGTTCACACCCAGCACCGGGAAGCTGGTCTCTGTCCCAACCACAAGCCGACACCTCAGGCAAAGGAGAAGGGGCGGGCGTAAAGCTGAGCTTGCCGATAATGCCAGAGAGAGACCCGCGGAGGAACAAGCCCACTGCTGAAAATAACCCCACAGTTGTGCGTTCCTCCACATCCGACCTTGAAACCCATATATCCAAAAGGAATCGACCTTTGTTCTCTTTGGTACTGGAGGTTGAGCCCAGAGGCATTCTACCTCCAATCTACACCCCAAGTCCTATTTTATTTTATTTTTTATTTTGAAACAAGGTCTTGCTAAGTTGTTGAGGCTGGCCCTGAACCTGTGATCCTCCTGTCTCAGCCTCCCAAATTATAGGCATGTGCCACCACACCCAGGCTAGGAAGTGACCATTTTGATATATGAAAACTTCGTTGTTTTGTAAACAACATTTGCTTTCAAAAGCTCAGCAGAGACCCAACAGTAAGTCCTTGCCCGCCACCCCAAGCACAGTGGTCACACGAGGCAGCCACTCAGCAAGAAATAGCAACCCTGGATTCTAGGCACCCTGCGATTAAACTAGGTCCCCTTGCCCCTGCCCAGTCATGCTGTGGCTCTCACAGACGGCACCACACTTGGTTCCCACTTGGGTGTTTGTCTGTTCTTTTGTTTCCCATCCCCCGCCCTTCCCCATCCAAACCACAAGCTCCCGAGGGAAGGGCCTCCCTTCCCCAACCACCCGTGTCACCCACACCAGGCCATGCCTGGCAAGCCACAGGCGCTCAAGAAGGGCTTGCGTTGTTTCGTGTCTGCTCATTCGCTATTTGTTGAGTGAATGATGCAATTAATATAGTTCATTAACCATGCGTGTGATCAATGTAATTATTTAATCATGAATTCTCTAAAGCACACT
Source organism: Graphiurus murinus (assembly GCA_004027655.1). NCBI lineage: Eukaryota > Metazoa > Chordata > Mammalia > Rodentia > Gliridae > Graphiurus > Graphiurus murinus. The sequence goes on from PVLC010026791.1 coordinate 7,098, forward strand.
ATCATAACACTAACAGCTTGCAAACTTGAAAAATAAAATCTATGAGGAAGATTCCAATTTCCGTGCCATTTCTGAAGACATTTGGAGAAATAATGGGAAACATGGCTGGCTGTGGGTCTCAGCCTAGAGTATTTCTTCTTTAACAAAAGAGTGGGTTTCTGATAACCCACCTGACTTAGTCCATCTTCTGTTACTAATAACACAATACTGCCAGGGTTGTAGCACATGCCTGTAATCCCAGTACTAGGGAGGCTGAGACAGGAGGATCATAGGTTCAAGGCCAGCCTCAGCAACTTAGTGAAGCCCTCCACAACTCAGTGAGACCCTGTTTCAAAATGAAAAAAACTTAAAGAGCTGGAGTAGAGCTCAGAGGTAGAATATCCCTGTGTCCAATTCCCATAAAAAAAAAAAGAAAAAAAAACCCATAAAGATTAGAGATTAGGTAAATTAAAAACAAAAGAGGTTTATCTGGGCTCACAGCTACCTTTCACTGGCAGAGTCCAGAGGCTACACACGGCATCTGGGCTTGACAATCCTAGCCAAATTGGCTTTTCCAGCAGATTTGCTCTCCAGATAATTCATGAACCCATCAGTTCACTAGTCATATAGGTAGATGAATCCATCCATGAAGACGCAATCCTAATCACCTTGTAAAGGTCCCATCTCTTACTATCTCGTGATGGAGATTAAATTTTAACATGAGTTTCAAGGGAGCCAGGCCAAGTTCAGACTCCAGCATCATGAGCAGTTAAGCCGGCTCTCCTGTGTTGTGATGGTGTGGCTGGGCAGAGTGAGCCGGTGGTGCCTACCAACTCACACTATCTCATCACCAGCTGTAGCCCAGGTCCCTCCCTCAAGTGGAAACACTCATGTCAAGACAGAATGTATGCCTGGGCTTCTTTCTAAACATCTGGTAGCTCTATCAACTGAAAGTCAACAATCATCACTGATGATGTTCTAGGCCAGCAAATGTAGCCTCAGTATGCCAATGCATCGGGCATGCCGCAAGCCAATACTGGGTCATGGTCTCATAAGCCTTAAGATATTCCCCTGTCTGCTCCAGGCAAAACCCACACTCAGCAGAGATTCCCTGCGTGACATCAGAGTGAAAAGCTGGCGTGTGTGCAGAATCAAACATCTCAGTCATACACAGCACTAATATAGAAGAGTGCTGAACTTTTCAGCTATATTTAGTGATATAATTAAAATCAAAACTTCTCCTGAAGCCCAATTTCCATTTTGATAAGTAAAAGCTACTGTTCACTAATAATAGTAAATTAAAAAGAACATAAAGGCCAATTTTTTTTGGTAAGGCCATTTTTAAATCACATTTTTATTTCTGCTTATATTTTTAAAAAGTCGTGTGTGTGTGTGTATGTGTGTGTGTGTGTGTGTGTGTGTGTGTGTGTGTGACTAAACCCTAGGGGAGCCGCTTGGTGGCGCACGCTTGTAATCCCAGCATTCGGGAGGCTGAGACCGGAGGATCCGGGTTCGCGGCCAGCCTCAGCTACCTAGTGAGGCACCCCGCAACTTAGTGAGACTCGGTTTCAAAATAAAGAATAAACCCTAGGGGATTCTACCTCTGACTTACACCCCCAGCCCTTTTTTTTTTTTTTAAATTTTTCTTATTTTGAAATGGTCTCTCTAAATTACCTTGCACTGGCCTCTAACTTGTGATCCTCCTGTCTCAGCCTCCAAAGGAGGGATTCCAGGAGTGCGTTACCATGCTTGGCTTTAAAAAATACATTCTAATAAATTTAGGACTTGAACAAAAAGTGAATTTTCATTGTTAAATATTTAGATAACTTTTATAAGAAAAAAGTTACATGTTTACTCTATCGCTTTTTCATAGTCAATGATAATAAACTAGTTAAAAGTTTCCCACTAAAAATCGTTGATAAGCCAGGCGAGGTGGTACACGCCTGTAATCCCAGTACTTGGGAGGCTGAGACAGGAGGATCACAGGTTCGTGGCCAGCCTCAGCTGCTTAGTGAGGCCCTCAACAACTTAGTGAGACCCTGTTTCAAAATAAAGAATAAAATAGGACTGGGGGTGTAGCTCAGAGGTAGAATGCCCCTGAGTTCAATCCCCAGTACTGAAAAAAAAGAAAAAGAAAAAAATCCTCGATATTATGGGTGACATAAGGGTGCAAACTCCTTTCAATTTACCCTGAAGGTATTTGGAGTTAAATTCAAAAGGTGTGCCAAGAAGACATCTATACATTCCTAAAAGATGAAGAAACAGATGAAGCAAGATTCCCATTCCATTGCCCTAAGATGTACCCATTCAGGTTATAGGAACTCAGTTGCAGGAGAAATGTCACAGTGTTCCCCCACCCCATACACATACACACACACACACACACACACACACACACACACACACACACACACAGCTTCTGAGCCATTTCTTCCACGTGCAATGTTGGGTTTGGATTTTATGCAAGTCATGAGCAACTAGGCAGCAGACCATGAAGCCGTCTTCTGATTCATGATGACATTCCCCTGGCGGGGCGAGGGTGGTGTACAAGTCCACAAAGCAGTCACAACGTATGCACAGGGCTCCCAAACCATGCTGCGCTAGTGACTCCACTGGCCTTGTTTTTATATTCTGTATTTATCTCACAAGAAAGGTTGAATTTTTTAAGCACTGGTACATAATATGTTTTCTGTCTGGAGACACCCGTATTATGTGTAATAGGCAGGAAAAAGCTTCATGAGAGGAAGTCAACAGCTCTTTCGGAGAGATTTCATGTTAATATTTTACTTTATTTTTGGTACTGGGGATTAAACCCAGAGGCATTCTACCTCTGAACCATACCCCCGGCCCTATTTTATTTTTTATTTTGAAACAGGGTCTCACTAAATTGCAGAGCCTCTCTAAGTTGCTAAGGCTGGTCTTGAACCTGTGATCCTCCTGTCTCAGCCTCTCAAGTACTGGGATTACAGGCGTGCGCCACCACGCCAGCTTGAAATTTCATTAAGTTGTGCTATGCGAATTAATATAACTATTAAAGTGACCATGTTCATTTGAACAGCTCTTGGTGTTGTTTTAGAAAACACTAGTATTCATATGTCTTTACAGGTCACATAAATATGTTTCTTTTGAAGCGTTAATGCATTTTCAACTGCCAAGAATCCCCTCCAAGGAAGGTTTTCCAGGATGGAGTTCAAGTTTTTTGGTTGTTTTCTTGTGGTGCTGGGGATCAAACCAGGGCCTCACATACGCTAGGCGAGTATTCTACCACTGAACTACAACTCTCATCATTTGAAAGAACATTGCATTACCATTAACCAAACACCTTGTTTCCAGTAGATGAGGTCAGATGCAAATCATTACTACTGAGAACAAGAGAAGGACCTCAACTGTCTTCTCTTATTGAAGCTTTAACAAATTCTGGCTCACTCGTTGGGGAAGCAGGGATGGTGACATCTGAGGCAAAGGTCAAGGCTCACAACTAAAAGCTTTTAAAGGTCCTGGCAGAGCATGGGGCTATCAATATACGCGTGCTCCTGACCCTCAAAAGATGCCAGAAGGCAGGGCTGGATCGACATGGCCAAGTTTCCACACTGACCTGCAAAATACAATCAGATTCTGGAACCTGAGAACATTCTTAGTTTGCTTCCAAATTTTCATAATACTCCTTGTTTCAATGTGTGTGTGTGTGTGTGTGTGTGTGTGTGTGTGTGTGTGTTACTGGAGATTGAACCCATGGATGTTCTACCTCTGAGCTATACCCCCAGCTCTTATTATTCTTTGATTTAAAACAGGATGTCTTGCTAAATTGCTGAGGCTGGCCTCAAACTTGAATCCTCCCATCTCAGCCTCCCAAGTACTGGGATTGCAGGCCTGCACCTCACCATGTCTGGCTTCCTCGTTTCCACATTTAGCAGCATGGAGTTTACAAAAGAGGTCAGAGGACTCTGATACTAGTCACGCTGACACCAGCTCACTGTGGGCCCTTGGAACTCAATTTCTTCATCAATAAAATGAGGTGGTAGCCGGGTGTGGTGGCGCACGCTTGTAATCCCAGCATTCAGGAGGCTGAGACCGGAGGATCCGGGTTCGCGGCCAGCCTCAGCTAACTAGTGAGGCACTCCACAACTTAGTGAGACTCGGTTTCAAAATAAAGAATAAAAAATAGGGCTGGGGGTATAGCTTGGAGGTAGAATGCCTCTGAGTTCAATCCCCAGTACCACAAAAATAAAATAAAATAAAATAAAATGAGGTGGTTAAATTAGAACTAAGATTTCCTCTTCTTTTATTTCATCGTATGGATGTCTTCTTTTGAAAGGGTTTAGCTGCCCCAAAAAACACATAACCTGGTTTATTAGGTCACAGCTGGAGCCACTGATCACAGGAATGCGTCTCTTCCAGCATGTACCCGAAACACCAAAGCACGGTACTACCTTAAACGCTGAGCAGCACCAGGTCCTTGATAATTTTAATAAATTTGTCCCAAGTTGAGAGTGGTGGCACATGCCTGTTAATCCCAGTATCCTTGGGAGGCTGAGATGGGAGGATCATAGGTTCAAAGCCAGCTTTAGCAACTTAGCAAGGCTCTCAGCAACTAGATGAGAGACCTTGTTTCCAAATGAAAAAATAAAATAGGGCTGGGGGTGTAGCTCAGAGGTAGAATGCCCCTGGGTTCAAACCCAGTACCACAAAAAAAAAAACAAGATGACTCATTCTGTGATTCTTTAGCTGAAATCTGCTGAGTGCAGGCTCCTTTCTTTCAGTGCTCTGCACTGACAAAACAAGCAAAACAGTCAGGGCAGCTTTGGGAAGCTGACAAGAGGACACTGGTCCCTCTGCAGCCTTCACCTCCAGACCAAGCCTAAAATGCAAATCGTATGGCAGTCTCTCAGCTGGTGCACCCTGCTCAATGGCAGGCTAGAGTATCTGTTTTGAATGTTATGTTACCGAGACCAGGGTATGAATTCCTCTCTGCCTTTCAGATCATTTAGGCAAAGCCTATTCTAGAACCACACACTGCTCCCAAAAAGCCAGGCTAATTGCTGGGCCCGACAACCACCCCCCTTTCCCAGTGTACAGCTCAGGAAGTCCCAAGCCCTAGCCAGGCAGGCCCTGCATGACCCCAGGGGTTCCGAGCTCAAGATGCCCACAGGTGCGACAGGCAACACCCCACGCCCAACTCCGTCCACCTGAACAACAGACTGTGGAAGCCAAGCACAGCTTGTCCACAGCAAGCAAGCAGGGTCTCGGCAGTACAAAAGGCAAAGAGAACTGCTTTAAGAGAAACAATGGCACAAGAGTCTGAGTCTCTGCTCACCTGAACACTCCAAAGTATAACGCAGTAGTTGGGTTGACTACAGAGAAATGTATCCCCACCAAGTGACAGTGATAGAATATCGAACATGTGCGCTGGTCAACCAACAAGGAACGGACAAAAGGACCCGGAGGGCCAAGAGCAAACTCTGAAGACCACCCAACTGTCTCGTTTGCATCTGAAATGTCCCCCCAAAAGCTCAAGTTTGAAGGTCTGGCCTCCAATGCAGCAAGGTTCAGAGCTGGGGCATGGCTGGACAAGGGGGGATGTGGCCTGGAGGACTTGGATCTGTCTCTGGCCACCCCCCCATCATTTCTCTCTCTCCTTCCGACTGCCAGGAGTTGACCAGCTTTTCTCCGCCATGCCCTGCCGTCACGGTTTGCTTCTGCCTTGGAGCTAGCTGATTATGAACTGAATCTCCGAAACCATGGGCTTGAAATAAACTGTTCCTCCTCTTAAGTTGTTCTTGTCAAGTATGTTCTTGTCACAGTGATGAAAAAGTGGACTAACACACGCCACCCAGAAACCAGCCTCCACTTAACTTCTCGGGGCTTCAGCGTCATCTGTGAAATGGGGACGTTAGCAACGACACCTAGCCCCTCGTCCAGAGGTGCTACAGGTGAACCTCTGAAAGCATCTGGTGCAAAAGCACTTGACTTGTAGGTTTTGTGAGTCATTACTATTGACTGGCTTATCACTGTGTCTTCATCATTAAAGCCAAAAAAAAAAAAAAAATCATTGTCAATCTCAATGAGCCCTGAGCTTGGTGCCATAAAAGCATGCTTTCCTCGGCTGGACTCTGAGTACCCTCAGGGAGTCTGGGAATCTCCCACAGGTGGCTTTCAGGGCCCACCAGGCCTCAGACTCTGCTGATGTCAGCTATCTTCTACAGTCCCACCCAGGGAAGAGGCCACTTCCAACCTGCACTGCCCAGTGGCCTCTCCCCCCCAGAGGTGACCACGGACCAGTGGGTCCCTGCAGCAGACCTGCGGGTTCAGCACCTCGGTGCTCCAGGCCCCAAAGTGGCCCCCACACCACCCCTCACTGCCCCCAGCACTGTCTGTAACAGAAGGTATAATGTCCACTCCAGAGGTTATCTATGACACCCTATTGGCTCCGGGCCCTGAACGTGTCCCTGTCCTTGGGCTTGTGCCCAAGACCTTGGGCCCGTCTCCTCCCACCTCACCTCCTGCTCTTTCCGGACACGTCTCTTGCTGCTGAGCTAAGGAACCACCCTGGAGGGGCCTGGGCAGAGCCTAGTTCCGCTGGCCCTGAGGACTGCTCACACCTCCGCTCCACGTGGAGGCCACTACGGCCGGCCTGCCTGTCATACCGCCAACTCCTGCCCCCCATCTCCCTGCACACAGCACGAGCTTTCGTCTGCACTTTTTGTACAAGCTGCTTCACTGGTTCGGAACACTCTTCCCTTGCATACCTGGCCAATTCCTACTGACCCTTCAGGCCTCAGCTAAAACGTGACTTCCTCTTTCATGATCGCCAGGCATGTAGCCACCTCTCCACTTCCCCTCACATGGCACTGGTGAGAACACCCCTGTGGGGCTCTTTGTTTTGTTCTGCTTTTTTTTTTTTTTTATTGGTGCATTGTAATCATGCATCTTTGTTAGGTACAAGCTGGTAAAGGCATACATGCACACATTGCTCATTTAACCCTTCCCCAATTCCCGCCCCACTCCCTCGCCCTCCCTCCTTCTCAAGTTCAGTTTAGTGATTGACTTTGATAAGTTTGTGAAAGTACATCATGTGCATTCGAGTGTTTCCCTCCCCCTATCCCCGTCACCGTCAGTTAAGTCACGTTCTTTGCTCATCTAAGGTTTCTCCTCCTGAAGGGCTCTTTGATCTGAGCTTTTTCTCCAGATCATGAGCCCCAGGAAGGCAGAAGACGACGTCCCTGGTGTCTAGCACGGTGACTTCCTCCTGACAGCTCCTCAGTGAGTACTTGCTAATGAAAGGAGCCCCGATATGTCATTCACTGTCACCCCCTGTATCCTTCACAAAACTCCCTCTTACCTTTATTCACCCAAACCACCTCGACTTATCATTCAAAGCTCAGTGAAAGTGGTGCCTCCCAGAGAAAACTCCCCAAGGACCCCTGACCCCACAGTACCACCTGGTCCATGTCCCCCATATTCCTCCCTCCAAACGTTCTTGCTGCTCTACCTGTTGTCACTCCCTAGGGACCTTAAACCCCAAGATCCACAGATGCAGGTGGATCCAAGGTTCTAAAAGGGACCAGAACTACCCTGTCCACCTTTAGTAGCCAGAGACCACGCCGAGTCAGCCAGGCCCATGGCCACTTCAAGTTCAATGTCAAATACAGGTGGCCTGAAGATATCTGGGATTTCGAGTTTGATATCAGGAGCCCTTTAATCACCAAATCAAGCCCTACTTGTTCTTTTTATAAACTGGACATGGTAGCACATGCTTGTAATCTCAGTACTTAGGAGGCTGAGAAAGGAGGCTAGCAGGTTTGAGGTCAGCCTCAGCAACTCAGTGAGGCCCTCCACAAGTTAGTGAGACCTTTTTTCAAAATAAAAAATGAAATAGGGCTGGGAGTATAGCTCAGAGGTAGAATGCCCTTGGGTTCAATCCACAGCACAAAAAAAAATAAAAAAATAAAAAATAAAAAAATGTTATAAATAAAATAATATGCTGTATAAAGTGCCATTCTCACACAAACAAAACTCATCAAAACCAAATATACCAGCTGGGCATGGTGATACATGCCTGTGACACCAGTACTTGATAGACTGAGACAGGAGGAGCATAGATTTGAGGCTAATCTCAGCAACTTATCGAGATCCTGTTTCCAAATAAGAAATAAAATAGAGCCGGGCGTGGTGGCGCACGCTTGTAATCCCAGCATTT
>PVLC010026792.1:0-22408 GCA_004027655.1 Graphiurus murinus
TCTCCCTCTTCCTCCCCTTACTGGGGATTGGACCCAAGAGCATTCTAGCCTTTTTTTAAATTTTATTTTCCAATACTGGAGATTGAACTCAGGGGTATAATACATCTGAGCCACACCCCACCCCTATTTTTTATTTTGAAACAGTCTCACTAAGTTGCAGAGGGCCTTGCTATTTTGCTGAGGCTGGCCATAAACCTGTGATCCTCCTGTTTCAGTCTCCCAAGTACTGGGATTACAAGTGTGCACTAACACACCTGGATCCTTTTTTTTTGTGTGTGTGTGTGGTACTGGGCATGGAACCTAGGGGCATTCTACCTCCAAGCTATACCCCCAGCCCTATTTTTTATTATTTATTTTGAAACAGGAAAACAGGGTCTTACTAGGTTGCAGAGGGCCTCACTAAGTAGCTGAGGCTGGCTGTGAATCCCGATCCTCTGGTCTCAGCCTCCCAAGTACTGAGATTACAAGTGTGGGCCACCACGCCCAGCTTGGATGCTTTTTTAAAATTTTGAAACAGGGTCTCACTAAGTTGCTGAGGCTGGCCATGAACCTTCGATCCTCATGTCTCAGCCTCCCAAATACAGGCATGTGCCACCATGCCCAGCCCCTTGTTTTATTTTTTTTTCTAGCACTTACTGTTCCTTTTTTTGGAATAGGTATGAGCAAAATCATCCCAATAAATAAACATGTATTCAGCTTTACTGTCCACCTACTAAAATACTATACAAACAGACATAATCAAGTAAGCAAGTATTGATACACCATATCATCCACCTATGATCCCAATATTTGGGAAGCTGAGACAGGAGGATCACAGGTTACAAGCCAAGGTGCAATAACTTAGGAGAACCCTATTTCAAAATAAATAGGCCTGGAGGTATAGTTGAGAGGTAGAATGCTCCTGGGATCAATCCCTAGTGATAAAAAGTATTGATCATATTTACTCATTTTTTCTGGAGGTGAGATAATGACTAAAATAGGAGCCCTAAGCAGCAAGTTCTGGAACTTCAGAAAGTAAAAGCCCTTGCGGGGAATAATACCCAGATACACAAATAGAAAGCTTAAAATGTGTCATTGAGCCAGATACAGTGGCACAACCTGTAATCCTAGCACTTGGGAGGCTGAAACAGGATAGCAGGTTTGAAAACAGCCTCAGTAAGTAGTGAAACTCTCAGCAACCTAGCAAGACCCTGTTTCAAAACAAAAAATAAAATAGGGCTATGAGTGTACCTCAGAGGTACAACACCCCTGGGTTCAATCCCCAGTACAAAAAGTTCATCAAGCAATTTTTTTTTTTTTTTTTTTTTTTTTTTTTTGGTACTGGGGATTGAACCCATAGGCATTTTATTCCCAAGCTACACTCCCAGCCAATGTTACTCTTATTTTGAAAGAGGGTCTCACTAAGTTGCTGAGGCTCTTCCTGAGCCTGTGATCCTCCTGCCTCAGCTTCCCAAGTACTGGGATTACAAACATGTGCCACCATGCCTGGCTGAGCAATTTTTAAAGGAGAAAAAAGTACTCTTATTACCATGATGTCATGACGTGTTTCCAAAAAGATTGGTGATTATTTCAAGGGGTTGTAATCCCTTGTGTGAACAGATTGCAAAGATCTCTAGGCCTTTATCCTGCTCTAAGTCATGCTATTGTGTATGGAAAAGTCCTGTTTCTAATAGTCTCCTCAGACACAACTTAATCAGACAACTGGTGCCAAATGTCCAGGAGTATGAAATGCAGTTACATGTGAAGTGAGCAGTCCAGCTGCATTCATCAGCTCTGGCTCCAGGAAGGTAATGTCTGTGTACATTCCTAAGATTTAAGGACATAAAGGAATTACAGAAATGGACATGAGATGGTAGATTTTTTTTTTTAAGTAAATCCTTTGAAACATTGGAGCAGTCCTTTCTGTTCCAGAGAAAAGGAGATCTGCAAGGGCCAGTATGTTGCACACTTCACGTATACTTCACGTAGAATATGATGTGAATGGTCCCTTGGGGTTGTGCAACATGTAAGTTCTGGGTCACCTGCCCACTGGATGTGTCAGGAAGAGACGCTGGCAACTGGAAAGCATAGGTCTGGACTTAGGTTTGGTGGTACTTGAAACACAGAGGGTACATGCTGCTGTGGCTGGTGGGCAGCCTGAAGAGGAAGAAAATGCAGAGGGAAGAGAAGGAACAGGCAGACTCCTGGCTATATTCCTGCCTGAGGACCTGGCTCCACATGAGCCTGAAGCTACACTGCACTTAGACTCTTCAGGTATGTGGAACAATACAGTGTCCTAACTTCTTTTTTTTTTTTTTTTTTTTTTGCAGTACTGGGGATTGAACTCAGGGGCATTCTACCTCCGAGCTATACCCCCAAGCCCTATTTTTTTATTCTTTATTTTGAAACCGAGTCTCACTAAGTTGCAGAGTGCCTCACTAGATAGCTGAGGCTGGCTGCGAACCCGGATCCTCCGGTCTCAGCCTCCCGAATGCTGGGATTACAAGCATGCGCCACCACGCCCGGCTCCTAACTTCTTTATTCTTCTAAATTTAGATTATTGTAGACATCTTGCATTTACAGCTGGATGTCCTCACTGATGTATGATCCTTACAACTTTATTACTTCTCTAGTAATGAAACTTGTTATTGGCATTCACCATTGTTCTTATTAGATATAGCCTTGACTGAATTTTCTGACTCACAAGTCTAGGTATGTTATGAACCAGTAATATTTGTCAAGATTTATTATTATAAGCTAATAAATAGCTTTATCTTAATAACTTAAAGTTTATGTTCATAAATGCCATGAAGCCTCTACGTGTACATTTGAAGATGTATCCAGGTCTTAAAAATTCCTGTGTATGATGCTCTATGCAATGATTCCAGTTACAGGGGATCTGCTGATTTGGCTGCTTATACCCTGTGTTTGGCACCTTAAGCCACAATAAAATTGAAAACAAAAACTTTGCAGTCATTTTTTTTTTTTTTTTTTTTTGCGGTACTGGGGATTGAACTCAGGGGCATTCTACCTCCGAGCTATACCCCCAGCCCTATTTTTTATTCTTTACTTTGAAACTGAGTCTCACTAAGTTGCGGAGTGCCTCACTAAGTAGCTGAGGCTGGCCGCGAACCCGGATCCTCCAGTCTCAGCCTCCCGAATGCTGGGATTACAAGCGTGCGCCACCACACCCGGCTTGCAGTCATTTTTTATGTCATTAAATAAGGTTAAATAGTGCAACAATTTTAGGTGTAAAGTTATAGTACTTTTTTTCAAAGCAGTAGAAAAAGGATAGAAAATTATGCACAAGGAGAACTATGTCCTAATTTGAAATTTAAATATTATGTTACCATGAAAAACTATTTTCTCACTAAGAAAAGCAACCTCCTTGCATCAAGGTTAATAAATTTGTAATACTAAGGATTTCATCCAAGGCAGCAAAATCACTAGAACCTTTAACCCTAACTTGAGATAGGTGGGGAAAAAATACCCAAGAAGTTACTTACAGAAGAATAGTTGACCATATAAAAGACCATATAAAAGAATAGTTGACCATATAAGATGTACAAAATATGTACATCTCACAAGTATCAATTAATAAAGCAATACACAAAGCTAAAGGATGCCCATCGGGGGACAGGGTTGCTCATCAAATCCAGAAAGACATCTATAGTTAGGAAAAGCACATATAATATTAAATGTCATTTTGCATTGGGGAAAATTAAACAACCCACCCTATTATCTTCATAATCAAACTAGAGGAAACAAAACTCAGTACCAGGTTCTTGGCTATTAGAACATGAGTTGAAAAGGTTTGAGAATGCTGGGAGTGGTGGTGCATGCTTGTAATCCCAGTACTTGGGAGGCTGAGACAGGAGGATCACAGGTTTGAAGCCAGCCTCAGCTACTTAGTGAGACCCTCACAACTTAATAAGAACCTGTTTCAAAATAAAAAAAATACAATAGGGCTGAGGGCGTAGCTCCGAAGTAGAAAGCCCCTGGGTTCAACCCTAGTACAAAAAAAAAAAAAAAGTTTGAGAATTAGGATTGAATGCTAACAGGTAAGGAGTTTTTTTTGGGGGGGTGGGGGTGATGGAAATGTTCTTGTATTAGTTATGATGGTTGTACAACATTATGAATATATTAAAAAGTACTGAGTTGTATACTTTATTTTGAAAAGTGAATTTTATGCTATGTGACTTTTACCTCAAAAATTTTAAAAATATTAAGAAACTAATACCTAATGGGTTATTGGCACTGTTAGCGAGTAAACTCACGAAAGGACCAGCGGGGAGTTGTGAACAAAAGTTATTTCAAATTCGAATCTGGGCCCCCACATACCCAAACAATAGTGGGACCGGCAGAGACCCTGAACCTCGTGATTATGGATATTATATACACAAGAGGGGGGCGGATATGTGACCTTTACATTGATTGGCTAGTGCATAGTGGAAAGTCCCCCTATGAGGTTCATAGATTTGAAACAAACGATTCCAGGATATGGGTTTGGGCAGGAGATCAAGAGGGGCATGGTGACCTAGCTTGTCTTTTGTTTACAGGCTTTAGTCACTTACAGGTGGGGTGGTAATTTTCCACCTAGAACATTACATGGCTGCTCTCATAAGATGGCCTTACTTATGCTAACCCACCGAACCCCCCTATAACAGGCACTAATCCCATTTCCTCAACATAAAAGAAAGGAACATCTACCTAAAAAAAAACAACAACAACAAAAAAACAATTCCGCTTGCCAGATGTGGTGGTGCATACCTGTAATACTAGTTCTTGGGAGGCTGAGACAGAAGGATCACAGATTCAATGCCAGCCTCAACAACTTAGCAAGAACCTGTTTCAAAATAGAAAATACATAAAAAGGGGCTGGAGGTATAGCTCAGCAGTACAATACCCCTGAATTCAATCCCCAGTACCAAAAAAAAAAAAAAAAAAAAAAAAATCCTCTTAAAAACCATTTTGTCCCTTGGGCAAATGCCCTGTAATAATTCTCTTTTTTGTTTATTATAGACTGAGTTGAGTTTCTTTCTACAAATTAATTACCTGAAGGTAAGTGCTATATGGCTTGCAGGGTGAGTAAGACATAGAATAAAGGGATGGGGGAGGCAGGAGAAGGAAGACGGGATCACAAGTTCTTCAACATCATAAAACCACTCAAAAGTTGAACAGCAGATAGGGCTGGAAGGCTGATCTGACCAGGACGTCCTGAGATTGGACCTCTGGTTTGGGGAAAATCTCGGGAAGCTTTGGCTATAAAGAAACCTGATTTTAGCCGGGCGTGGTAGCACACGCTTGTAATCCCAGTATTCAGGAGGCTGAGACCAGAGGATCCGGGTTCACAGCCAGCCTCAGCTACCTAGTGAGGCACTCCGCAACTTAGTGAGACTCGGTTTCAAAATAAAGAATAAAAAATAGGAGCCGGGCATGGTGGCTCACGCTTGTAATCCCAGCAGTCGGGAGGCTGAGACCGGAGGATCCGGGTTCGCGGCAAGCCTCAGCTACCTAGTGAGGCCCTCTGAAACTTAGTGAGACTCGGTTTCAAAATAAAGTATAAAAAATAGGGCTGGGGGTGTAGATCGGAGGTAGAATGCCCCTGAGTTCAATACCTAATACCACAAAAAAAAGAAACCTGATTTTTTTTTTTTTAGTATTGGGGACTGAACCTGCATGCTAAGCAAGCACTCTACCACTGAGCTGCATCCAGAGCCCCTAAAGCTGATCTTAAAGTGCCTTAAGTCATAAACCATTTACTAACACACACAATAGAGTCTATAGTTAGTTTTAAGTAAGTTAGGTAGTTTCTAAGGACAATAGCTCAGTAACATTATCAAGGACTCTGGTTTTCCCCATCTTTGTGTTCTGCCATCTTGGGCATGGTGATTTATTCTCCTAATTTGGTCTTTTCATAGTTACAAAATGGTTACCACAGTTCCAGGCATCACAGTCGGATAGATGACATCATCAGTCAGGAAAAGGAGGATGGCCCTGTCTTATATCTTTCTGAGAGAGCACAGCAATCTTCTAAAAACTTTTAGCAGACTTTCTCTCATGTCTCATTGGCCAGGATTGTGTCTCCTGATTGTGTCTAAACCAGACGCTGGGCAAGGATCATGAGACACTGTTTGACTTATTAATCAAGAGTCATCCCTAAGCCGGGCGTGGTGGCACGTGCTTGCAATCCCAGTAGTTGGGAGGCTGAAACAGGAGGATCGAAGGTTCACCACCAGCCTCAGCTACTTAGTGAGGCCCTCTGCAACTTAATGAGACCGTTTCAAAATAAAGAATAAATAGGACTAGGGGTGTAGCTCAGAGGTAAAATGTTCCTAGGTTCAATCTCCAGTACAGAAAAAAAAAAAAAAAGAGTCATCCCTAGAGGCTGGAGAAGGAATCCTCCTTGTCAAAAGACATGAAGGGTGAGGATTAACTCTGGGTAGCATTAAACTGTCCATCGTGGAGACCCTAATCTGACCCTAATCCTGATGGCTCCGGGGTGTCATGATTAATATCCCTAAAAGCGGCCTTGTCCACAGGAAAAAATAGCCATCTTACTGGGACTCCATTAAAAAAAATGTAGAGCTCTCTTGAGAAACCCAGCTTTACGTGAAGTTATGTGCTTCTCTGTGACCTCAGATGACCGCCCTTGCTTAAGTGGGCTTTACCCAGGAATCTCAAAAAGGTTGTCACATTTGGAGGCAGCTTGCCCTCTAGGCCATCCTGGATTTTTTCAGTTTGAGAATTGAAGTAGTCATTAATATTTGTCACATAGATGTGCTTGCCCCAGTTCCCTTGCTCTCTCTATACACCCAGCCCCACAATCCTAAATTTAAAACCCTTAACTAATTTTCTACTGGTGAAAATAGCTAAGATTTTATTCTCGTGTTTCTTCTGATAGTCAATTGGAGTATAGCTGATCTTTACTTTTGACTGAGGAATGGTTGCCTTGCCTTTCCTTCTATACATACACACACACACACACACACACACACGTATATATATACACACTATATATACATATATACACACACTAATATACGAATATATATACTAACATACTAATATATACTAATATACATATATAAGATAGATTACGATGCACCAATATATATTAGATAGATTACAATGCGCCAATAAAAGTATATGTGTATACATCAATTTCAATGCACATATATATATATATATATATATATTCACACACACAAAGTTTTATTGGGTGCACTGTATCTGTGCATTGAAATTGATGTATACACATATACTTTTATTGGCGCATTGTAATCTATCTAATATATATTGGTGCATTGTAATCTATCTTATATATGTATATTAGTATATATTAGTATGTTAGTATATATAATGTAGTTCAAGTGATGGGGACATACATACCTGCACACAGCACTGGTGAGCTTCCCCCAGCCCCCACCCCACTTCCTCCCTTCCACATACATGAAGAATTGAACCCAGGCAAGCGCTTTGCCACTGAGCTACATCCCAACCCAAGATGTTTTATGTAAAATTCTTTTAAGTTTTAATAGAAGCTCTATTTTAATTATTTATTTTACTGGTTAAAAATCTTTTAAGTAATTTAATGGCTATTTTTGGAAACAAAATTAAAAATGTAGTTCTAATATTAACTTTTATCTTTATAGTACCCTTTTTATGAGAAAAATGAAATTTAATATTTTCAGCAATTTAGAGCTACTGTCTTAGCTCCTATGGTGGCTAATTATAAATTATTTAGGAAGGTCAGATCAAATCAGCAGTACATTTTAGACTTTTCTGGATTCTATGTTTTCCCTTTGCCAAGACAGCATAGACAGGCTAATGAGAGTAGCAGGTTATGAAATTCACTGTCATCACTCATGCAATAAATGTGATGGGCATTTGTGACCTGCTTTAAAGCTTTTTGTTGTTGTTGGAGTTTTTTGTTTGTTTTTTCCCTTTTTGGAAGTGGCATCCCATCCCAGCCCTGCTAACCAGAGAATACCACCCTATACCAGGGGTGAGCATGTGACCTGACCTGACCAGTCCTAGCACCATCCTCCTGGTCCCACTAACTTGCCAGGAGTGGCATGTGCATGACCCATACCAGGCTAATCAAATTCTTCCCTAGGATTTTTTTTCTAAGTGAAACTAGTATGGAAAGTGTTGCTTCTTTCCAAGGCTACAAGACTATATACAGTTCCAGGAATGTGGTGGGCGGTGGTCATGTGTTTAGCTTCAGAGAAAAGCCTCAAGAAATAAAAGTAATGCAGAGAGAGAGAGAGAGAGAGAGAGAGAGAGAGAGAGAGAGAGAGAGAGAGAGCGCTACCCTGATTCCTGGATTTTTTTCCTCCTTAGTTCAAGCTGAATCTCTTTCACTGGCAGTTAAATAACCCTGGCTAATGCCATAAGGCTTTAGTATTCTTCAGTTGCTACTTGACTAACAGTTCTTTCCAGATTTATGAGGAGGGTAATAGAAAGGAGTTGTTTTTATTCTTGTGAAATATATTAGCATCCTATCAAATATGATATGGCTCTATAGAAATAAATGCCATTTGTCATGAGATTAAAGGGATTTATTTAACAGCCTTCTGTGACCTTTAGTTATTTACAAATGAAATGGTTTTATCTGGCTACAGCTGCAGCTGCAAACCTGGACTTTGCCCATGTTAATTTAGGGTCACTTGTTGAGGCTTCCTTTGACCTAGCTCACCCTTTTGCTCTTGCTTCGTATTTACAGCATCCTAACAGTACGTTCAGCTTACAATTGCCAGCTCTGGCCTGACAGTCACTACCAAGCCATGTTATCGCTCCTCCTGTTTCAGTGGATGTTTTGCTTCTACTCATGGAGCTTGTATCACTTGATGTTGATTTCTTTTCAGTGGTTGCTAGGATACAACATCAGCATCTATTCATCCTTTAGAATTACAGCCAACTTGAGCTCTTCCTGACGTCTCCATATTGCAAAAGCAGAGGCAATGTCAGAAGATTCCCACTCAGTTTTGCAAAGGGTCACTGGAAGTGTGGCTGGGGCTGGAGGAGGGCAGGCATGAGCTGCGCACCTCAAATGTCAATTTGTCTTCCTGTTCCATTGAATCTGAATAAGGCTGATTCACACTGTCCCTCTCCCTTTCACGTTTGAAGAGAGTCCAATAATCTATCCAAAGATTCAGAGAAGGAAGCCCGGTATGGTGGCGCATACCTGTGATCCCAGTACTTGAGAGGCTGAGACAAGAGGACCTCAGGTTCAAGACCAGCCTCAGCAACTTGGCAAGACCTTGCTTCAAAATAAAATAAAAAGGGCTGGGGGTGTAGCACAAAGGTAGAATACCCCTGAGTTTGGGTTTAGTCCCCAGTAACACACACACACACACACACACACACACACACACACACACACACAAAGATTTGGGAAGGATAGAGCTTATGTTCTTTCAGATTTACCTTTGTTCCAGATTCCCATTGTGGTGTGTGTGTGTGTGTGAGTGTGTGTGTGTGTGTGTGTGTGTGTGTGTGTATGCATGTGTGTCTATGTTGTGGTAGGGATTGCACCCAGGGCTTTGCACATGGTTGGCAAGTGCTCTACCCTAGCCTCTCGAATTCTGCATTCCCACTTCAAATTAGTCCACTCGGAATAAAACCTCTGAGCTACACCCAGACCTATTTTATTTTTTAGTTTGAAACAGAATCTTGCTAAGTTGCCTAGACTGTCCTCAAACCTGCGTTCTTTTGTCTCAGCCTCTCAAATAGTGGAATTAACAGGCATGTACTACCACACCCGGCTTCTTAAGTCATATTCTAATCTCTATTACTAGCAGCTGAATAGAATCCTAATTGGTATTGACTTGTATTGGGATTAAAAAATAATGTGGTGCTGGGAGTGGTGGCTTATGCTTGTAATCCCAGCATTTGGGAGGCTGAGACCGGAGGATTCAGGTTCATGGCTAGCCTCAGCTACCTAGTGAGGCCCTCCGCAACTTAGTGAGACCCTGTTTTGAAATAAAGAATTAAAAAAAGCTAGGACTGGGGGTATAGCTCGGAGGTAGAATGTCCCTGAGTTCAATCCCCAGTACTGAAAAAAAAAATAGTGTGGTGGTGCACACTTGTAATCCTAGTACTTGGGAGGCTAAAACAGGAGGATCACAAGTTCCAGGCCAGCCTCAGCAATTTACTGCGGCCCTTCTACAACTTAGTGAGACCCTAGTTCAATAAAAAAATAAAATAGGGCTGAGGGTATAGCTCAGAGGTAGAACACCCCTGGGTTCAATCTCCAATAACACACACACACACACACACACACACACACACACACACATACACACACAATAGAATTAGTGGCCAATGTTCAAATATTGGGATATTAGCTGGGGTATGGTGGTGCACACCTGTAGTCCTAGCTATTCTGGAAGCTGAGGCTAGAGGATCACTTGAGCCCTAGAGTTCAAGGTCAGCTGGGTAAGGGAGGGGGAGATACATAATTATTCAGATTTCTGCTTGCTCTTGGGTAGGGGTCTATCAACACGGGCCCTTGGCGACAGTCCACTGCAACACAGCAATTGGTGGGCAATTCCTTTACATTGCTTGACATTGAATTTGTTTTGTCTCCTTCTTTGTCACTTTGTGCCTCCCAGACTAGCATGCTAGGAACAGAAAGAGGAACAAGCGCTGTAGGGCTTTGCTGCGATGGCAGGTTGACCTGTCACCGTCTTCCCTACCTGGGAATGGCCCCAGGAGTGGGCCTTTGTGTTTCTAGACTTCAGAGGCTGTGGAGAGGGAGTGTGTCTCTGCTCAGGAGTGGGGTGACCTCTAGCATATCTGGAGCGTGACCACAGCGGTGATGGTGGCCACCGGGGAGGGCTGTGCAGGGTGACCACTCTGGAGAGGGCAGCTAGCGCAGGGGGAAGGCCGCTGAGCCCCTGAGGTTCAGGGATGCCTGCCTTCTCTGTGAGACCAGCTGGACCCGGCCTGGGGGCACTGAGGGATCTAGAGACCCCTAGAGGCCAAGCAGGAGGTGACAACCCCTTACTAGAGTCTGACAATCTAGACCCCCCTCTTTTTTTCCTATGGTACTGGGAATTAAACCCAGGGGACCTCTACCACTGAGCTACACCCCCAGCCCTTTTTTGTTTATTTTGAGACAGGGTCTCGCTAAATTGCCCAGTCTGGCTTCAAACTTGCGATCCTCTTGCCTCAGCCTCAAAAGTTCTGGGATTGCGGGTGTATGCAACCTTACCTGACCAATCTAGACCCTTGAGATGCCCCACCTGGAGCCAGAGAACTCCATCTCCAGACTCAGAAGCACCAGAATGCCTCCTACAGCCAGGACTAGCCCTGCTAGCCTGGGACAAGGCTCCGGGAACTGGATCTCACTATCTCACTCAGATGTAGATAAATGGAGCTTCCTGGGCCGCACTAATTGGTGCTGCGTTCACTCATTCACTCCTGCGCAGAGGCATTTGACCCCCCCACCTCATTCCACAAAGAACCTGTGACTGCTTACAGGAAGAATACCAAAATTTTTAGAGTTAAATGTAAGTGCAATTAAAACTTTACAGTTGCAGCAGGTATAATTTTTTTAAAAATAAAATTACTTCTGCTGCATTTTTATTCCAAAAGCAATAAAGGTACATAGTAGAAAATATAAACAAGAAAAAGAGATTCAGAAAGAGTATTCATGATTCCACCATTCAGAGAAAGCCATTGTTAATACTTTAAAATATATATCTTTAAAGTTTTTTCTGCAAAAATGTAAATATTTTACTATTTTATAAAAGTGTGATTCTAACCTCTGTCAACCTGCTTTTTCAACTCTCTCTCTATATATATATATGTATATTTATATTTATATATATTTATATATATGTTGAGAACATCATGAAAAGTTAATACATTTTCATCTACAGCATCATTTTAAATGAATGAGTAAAATGCCATCGTCGTGATATGTCATAATTTATTTAAACAATCACCTCATTACCAGGCAAGATGTTGAAAGCTACTGTTATATTCTGACCTAATTTATGGAGAATTCTGTTTCAGATAAATGTGTTGGCTCTCTCAGACTCTTAGACTCTGGCATGGATTAAGGACCAATAACCCAGGAGGGGGAAATCTATAGAACAATTGTCATGCTACCAAATCTATCTTACTCCTTTCTTCTAAGCACACAAGAATGAGTATTATTATTCTCTGTCTCCCATATTACATCACTTGCTAGAGTTTCTAGCTGGGTTGCTCTACCATTATTAACTACATCTCTTTCTTAACTCGGGGAATTCTCTCGTGACTGAAGAATGATCCATCTTCCCACTGCTTACTTGAACCAAAATGACATGCAGTATATTAACATAGTGCAGAGTTGCAGGAGACTACCCTTGTGAATAAATAAAGCAGGAATGTAACGGAACATTAACTCATTTTTTGGGGTGTATCTGAAAGTCCTTCCAAGAGGACACATAGCCAAAGTGTATGTGTCAAGGTCCATCTTCAGAGATGGCTCGTGTGAGTGCTTGTCACTGACTGGCTTCCTGTGGTGGAGCAGCTGCAGCTGCTGAGCAGGATCACACTCACACCATTCCAGTCTCTGCTTTTGCCTTGATTTAGTGTGCATGTTACACACATGCCACCTTTCCCTCTATGTCTCCAACTAGGGCACCTGTTGTTGGCTCTCCAGCCTCTGCTCCTTTTTCTTCATCATGGTATGATCCATTTGCTTTGAGAAACCATCGCTGTCCCCATCCTCAGCCATCCAGAGTCTATGTGACAAACTCCATAGCCATTTCCTGTTAGAACTTGATGTTCCTCCTCCTAGACACTTGATTGGCTCAAAGGAAAACATAAGAGTTAAGCTGGTCCAGTTAGAGTCCTTTCATAGGAACTCTGGGACACAGACTCCTTCCTTTTCTTTTTGATATTAATTAGGAAGCATGACCCCCTAATTTGCATCCCAAGGAGCTACTGGTAGGCATCTTTAACAAGAAGATAAGCCTTAGGGTAAAGAGAATAGGGATAAGACAACACTGAAAGCTTCAAGTTTCTGGATCAAATCCTGCCTAAAGTCCATTCTCATTTGTTTTGTTTTGTTTGTTTGTTTTTGGTATTGGGGATTGAACCCAGGGGCATTCTACCTCTGAGCTACACCCCCAGCTCTTATGTATGTATGTATGTATGTATGTATGTATGTATGTATGTATTTACTGTGGCACTAGAGATTGAATCCAGGGGCATTCTACCTCTGAGCTACACCTCCACCCTTATTTTATTTCCAATGTGATTTATTTTATTTAATGAGACCCTATTTTTGAAACAGGGTCTCATTAGGTTGATAAGATTCTCACTATTTGCTGAGGCTGTCCTTGAACCTACAATCTTCCCATCTCAACCTCCCAAGTACTGGGATTACAAGTGTGTGCCACCACGCCCGGCTTATTTTTCATTTTGAAACAGGAACTCACTAAATTCCTGAAGCAGACCTCAAACTTCCCATCCTCCTGTCTCAACCTCCCCAAAACTGGGATTACTGGTACGTGCCACCACGCCTGGCTTCATTTGTCCTTTTAAAATATGTAAGACAGCCGGGTGTGGTGGTGTACTCCTACCAGTACTTGGGAGAGTGAGACAGGAGGATCACAAGTTCAAGGCCAGCTAGGCACTTAGTGAAACTCTCTCTCAAAATAAATAATAAATTGTGCTGGGGATCTAGCTCAGTGGTAGAGTGCTCCTAGGTTCCATCCTTAGTACCAGCAAGACAAAGAGGAAGGAAGGAAAGAAGGAAGAGAGAAGGAAGGAAGGAAGGAAGGAAGGAAGGAAGGAAAGAAGGAATAAAGGGAAGGAAGGAAATCTAATAGTTCCCACTTGTAAAGAAACTGTATCAGACTCCCAAGCTCCCTTTCCTTTGATGGATTTCTTCATATTTACAAATTCATCTTCCTCTGTAATATATGAATTTCTGTCCATTAAACCCATATAGCTGCTTCTCATCACTCTTTATGTTCCTCTCTTTTTTCCATAGTTTCTAAGAATCTGACCTCCCTCTCTTTTCAATACTACCACTCCCCTTGCCATTCTTGGGAGATTTTTTGGTTTCCAGAGATGATTGATAAGTAGGATATGATCCCCCAGCTCCCTTTTTTTTTCCTTTCCTAGAAGGCCAGCATTCAGCATCTTTCTGACTTCTGCAGTTCATTTCTAATGACCATGAGGAAACACAAGTGACAAGCATGGGGTGTTTGCTTGGGTTGCAGGAATTACTTACTGTCATTGTCTTCGGGCTGCAGGACCCAGGTACCCTGTGTTCCGACTCCTCTCCCTCCTATGATGCTGGATTCTCCACATAAGCTGCTGTGCCCAGGAAAATCCAAGCTGGTGCCTTGGTTGGGCCTGGGGTCTGAGTTACAACCTAAACTTGCCCCTCATTTTTGTGGCAAGTATGGATCCCTAGATATCCTCAGAAAGGGAAAGCATTCCTCCTCGGTCTTCCATGTGCTTCAAGCCTCTCTTCACCTACTTACCCCAGTTCCCTTTGGAGAGTCACCTCCTCCACTCTTTTTCTCATGCTTTAGGTGGGAATGACCCTCATCCCACAGGTGACTCTGATGAACTTCACAGTCCATCTACAGCGACTGGTTCAGGATAGACACCTGACCCCATTCAAGGCAAAGAGACACTAGGAAATATTTGCTAAAGTCCATTTTGATTTCAGCTTCACCTTACCACTCCCCGAATGGCTCCTTGACTTCAGCCCCTGGAAGTCCTCCTTTCCTTTCTTGTCCAAGTCTTTCTCAAGACAGGTATTAATGCAGACTTCATTCACTCTCACGTATGGCTCCTTTACCTCTCGATCTAAACCAGGAATAGAAAATAGTTTTTATTTTGTGGGCCAACTCCAATCAATAGGTAGTAGGCCTTTGGGGAATCTGTGCTAAGAAAGATTCTGAGGCTGCCTCTGGTCTTAGCAAGGGTATGTGCAGTGATCACTTGGTAATGTCTGCCATGAGTGTAGGATGGAGGGTGACTAGGTGCCTCATGTGGTGGTGGTGGTAGTACTGGGGATTGAACTCAGGGGCATTCTGCCTCCGAGCTACACCCTCAGCCCTATTTTATATTTTATTTTTGTAACAGGGTCTCACCAAGTTTCTGAGGCTGATCCTGAACCTATGATCCTCCTGTCTCACCTTTCCAAGTACTGGGATTACAGGTGTGAGCCACCATGCCTGGCTGTGCCTGTTTTTGATGTCACTGTTCTAAGTCAAGGTCTGAGCCTTGTTCCTCTGCCTGTGGCTCTTGGCTAAATGTGTCTTTTCCTGGTTCATGACTTAAATTGATGTACCCAAGCTGGAAATGATGACCCACACCTATAATCCCAATACTTGGAAGGCTGAGACAGGGTGATCACAGGTTCAGGACCAGCCTCGGTAACTTATCAAGACCCTCAGCAACCTAGCAAGACCCTGTTTCAAAATAAAAAATCAAAAGGACTGGGGGTGTAATTCAGAGGTAGAATGCTCTTGGGGTTCAATCCCCAGTAACCCCCCATATACCCACAAAATGGGCACACCCAAAGAGCTTCTGCCCCTTGTCTAAGGAACACATTGAGTTGATGGTTTATTGCAGATCTGGAATCATTGATAACCGCTAAGACAAATGACTTGCTCAGTGCCCTTCCTGACTTACATTATTTGTTCTTCCCATCTGCTCAAGTTCCTGGTGACTCATTCAGGAACCAACAGAATTCTTCCCTCCATCCTCTAGCTATAAAGGTCATTCAGGATTACAGATTTTCAATATAAAAATAGCCTAAATATGAATAGACATGATTTTCATCAAGAGACTGGGTGGGCTGGTGATCACACACCAGCTCTCATCCATGACTAATGAATTTCATCCTTTTTATAGACATTGCTGAATCCAGCTTTATTCATGATTCTTTCCTTGAAACCATAGCAAAGTCTATGTAACACTCCAGAAATTCTGACTTCCGAATGAAATCAACTGGGATTGTCTGAATGCTACCAATGTCTTAGTGCATTTTCCCTGACTTTAATGAGAGAACTTTGTGTTCTGTGATTATAAACCATTCCTTATATAGGTACTATGGTTTGAAGGGGCCCCCACAATTTCTTGCACTGGAAATTTAATTCCTAAATTCATATGTTGTTGGTATGTGAAAATGGGAGCTTTGGAGGTAATTAGGATTAGATGAGGTCATCGGGGTGGGGGCCCCCATGCTGGGACTGGTGGCTTTATAGGAAGAGGAAGGGAGATCTGAGCCCACAGATGCTCGCTCTGTCTTGCCACGTGGTATCCTTCACCTTGATATGATGTGGCAACAAGGCCCTCATGGAGCAGATGCCAGGGCCGTGTTCTTGGACCACCCACCTCCAGAACTGGGAGCCAAATAATTTATCAGTGATCTAGCCTCAGGTGTTTTATTATAGTAACAGTAAACAAAGGCAGTGAATATCTAATGTAGTGTGTAATCAGTGCCAACTTTCAGCGTGGAGAGAGATCTGTCTGAAATCCCATTCACCTGTGATATACACTCAGTGTGGAATTTGCAGAGGGATTTCTAGTTGTAAGCTCTCCCCTTGTGGTCTGGACATGAGGGGGGCCCTGGCTCTCCCAAGAGGATTGAAGAACCCCTCCAGGATAATCTCATCTCAAGATCCTGAGGTTAATCACAGCAGAAAAATGCCTTTGACCATGTGAGGTCAAAGGTTCTAGGGATTGAGACAGGGACATCTCTTGGGGACCATTATTCAGGTCACCACAGGCCTAGTTCTACAGGGGAGACCTGCTGCTGCAGAAAAGGATCTACTCAAAAGGAACAAGCTTAGGCACTGAGGCTGAGACAGGAGGATCGCAGGTTCGAGGACAGCCTCAGCAATGTAGTGACACTCTCAGCAACATAGTAAGACTCTGTTTCAAAAAAAAAAAATCTTTTTTTTTTTTTTTAAGGGCTGAGGGTGTAACTCAGAGGTATAATGCTCTTGGGTTCAATCCCCAGTACCAAAAAAAAAAAAAGGAACAAGTTTAACAGTATTACATTTCCTGGTCCACACTATAACTATGAGACTAACTATGGTAAAACTGCTCACTATGAAAACCTAGGATCAGAAGTCAGGGTTCTCTGGGAACCATTCCCCCTCTCAATACAGTAAGACTGTCTGGATTCATCTCTGTTCTCTGCTACTTAATAGCTGCATGACTGGGGAATTTCCTTAGACTCTGTGTCTCAGTCTCCTTAAATGCAGGTATAGATAGTAATTATATCTCCAGCATATGATTGCTGTGGGGATAACTGAATTAATGTATAAGAGACACTAGGAACATTGCCTGGCACATAGTTTAGGTATATGCTGTCATTATTATTAGTACCTTGGTTTTCCTCTGGGGAAACTATTCTTCTCTCCCTGTAGTCTGTGTGTTTTGGATAAAGCTGACTCCATCTAGACCTGTGTTTGCAGTGTGACTTGTGTCTTCCTGCGTCAGGGAATAGCTGGCTTAGTCTCTCCAGAAAGAAAACTTCTTGGTCAGAGATGCAGAGCGGGTCTAAGGGAACAATCAACTCATTCCTGATTAACTTCCCCAATTATAAAATGACCTTCATTTTATAACCTTAAGTGATACATATTTAAAAAAATCATCCATAACATATAGATTCATGACTACTTTGTGAAAATCTGTTCTGTTCTGGCCCTAAAGTGCTCAGGGAAGGGTATTTGGTGTCCAGTTTTCTCTGCCCTAAGTCCTGCTCCTCAGCACTACAGCTTCTAGGATGCTGTTAAATCTCTGGCCAGCTGTCATCTTCTCTCTCTTTCTGTCCATGAGGATTTATTCCAATTTTATACCTGTTTTATTCCTTTACAGCCATGCTGTTAAAATTTCAGAAAGAAAAAGGGATAAAAGCTTATGTTCAACCCACTTTACTTAACTATAAGGTCTTTCAGGAATCAAAGAAGTTTCTGAAAAAATGGCCAGGCAGCATTGCTCTGGATAGCCTATCTTTTACAAGTTCCAGAGCCATAGCAACTTAGTCAGAAATTAAATCCAAGGATCTTAATAAATATATATAGTTATATATATATATATATTTTTTTTTTTTTTTTGAGAAAATGTGAGCACTCAGAAACCTAATATGCTTCAGGGCACAATGTCTTCTAAAAGAACTAATAAATTCCAACCTAAGAGCAAACCTCTGCGCTTTATTCCATGAAGCCTTCGGGGGCACCTGCCCTCACACCTGCACCCCTGCTTTGTCTGCTGTAGAGACCTGTCCTTGGGGTTCCCAGATGACCATCTCTCTGTGGGGATTGATGGCATGTTCTGGGTTTTGTTTTTCTTAACTGCTTTCTTTCTTTGCTTTGTATGGTGTGGGAGGCCCTGGGAGGCCCCAGGAGTCACAGCTAAGCAGTTATCAGTGCCTGGCCCAGTTATCTCTCCTGTTATCAGTTGCCACCATGACAACAGAACAAAAACAATGAGAAAGGAGGTCAGAATTCTGCCATCTGAAAATAGGATGCAGGAATAGCAAGTCCTGCCTTGTTTGCCTTGAAATGAGGCATCCTGACATCCTGGGGATCAGGATGAGCTGCCCTTTCAGATGATCTATAAATCTCCCCAGACACAGCCACCAAGCACCTTTCCCTCCACCTCTCCACATCCAAACAACTCACATAATAAGCAGTGATCACAGGTTTTGTCTGGGAAAACCAAAGCTTATACAATTTGGGATAAGGTGGGTTCCTTTGGTAGGAAAAAGAACACAAAATACAAACAAAAAAAAAAAGAGTATAAAATTAAGTTTGAGATTGGACATTTGCTTTAAGTGGAAAAATAAATTATAGCAAATTATAAAATTTAAAATGCTGGCAAATACTATGAAAATCCAGAAAAGTGGAATCTTTATCATTTGATTGCTTGACACATCTGTTCAATACTTTTATCTCTATTTTTAGCAGCATGCCTCTATATATTTCTTCATATGACAATTATTTTGTAATATCATTTTTTATAGAAAGATAATTCAGTCTTTCCTATAGTGTGGTTGCTTTTTTTTCTTTTTTTTAATGATACATCAGAAAAAGAATTTTCAGACTGGGTGTGGTGGCACATGCCTGTAATCCCAGTACTTTAGAGGCTGAGATGAGAGGATCACAGGTTTGAGTACAGCCTTGACAACTTAGCAAGA
Organism: Graphiurus murinus; assembly: GCA_004027655.1. NCBI lineage: Eukaryota > Metazoa > Chordata > Mammalia > Rodentia > Gliridae > Graphiurus > Graphiurus murinus. The sequence goes on from PVLC010026792.1 coordinate 19,157, forward strand.
TCCTGTTTCAAAATAAAAATAAAAAGGGCTAAGAGTGTAGCTCAGAGGTAGAATGCCCCTGGGTTCAATCCCCAGGACTATAAAAAAAAAAAAAAGTTTTTAAATTTCACATCTGAGCAAAAAGATTTCACATGCATTTCAAATTTTCTTGCACAAGGATTAATCTTTTTTGTTTTTGTTTTTCTTTTCATAATACTAAAGATGGAACCCAGGGCCTCCAAAGGTGATGCAAGCATTCTACCTCTGAGCTACCCCTGCAGCCTGGGACCAATCTTAAATACTCTTTGTGATGAGGTAGCTTAGAAAGTAAATGTTAGGTAGAAGGAGTTATCGGGAGAATTCATAAAAAATATAGATTTTAGCCTTTTTAAAAATCTGGAGAGTGTTAATCCAAAACTCCACCCCTTGGAAGTTTCTCTTTGGTTCGGCCCAAGAGAGACGTACCGCCAAATTCCGGAAGAGCCCAGCCCACCTAAAGCAGCACACCCCTGGAAAGAGGAGGAGCCAGCTCTCACCTGGAGCTCAACCTATCAATTACTTGGAACCTGAGAGAGAGGGGCTGGAGATGAGGACCCCGCCCTCTCATATACCCCCTGGATGTCCACGTGTTCCCTCTCTCGGCGCTTGTTCGTGATCGGGGAAACATGCCCTAGGACTTGGTCGTGGGGGATCCCTGTCTCCCTTTTCCTTTTTTTCCTCTGCATCCAAGTTTTTCCTTCCCAGTTTTTTCCTTAAATTAAACCTGCCAGATGTTGTAAATGATATGTGTTAAAATTCTTTTTTTCACAATATCAAGAACCTGGATTTTATATTACCTTATTTTTGGGGTACATTCGGCACCCCATTACATTTTGGCGAGCCATAGCCCAGGAGTTTGAACAGCATTTCGGCAGAAAAAGTAAGTTTATTTACCGAAGATGATTAGAATTCTTGTAACTTTGTTAATTGTACTGGGAACGGAAGTCAGCGCTGGCGGCGCGGATCCGTTGCCGCGTGAACCGACGCGCCATGCTGCGCCTCAGACCACCGCCAGGCTTACTGGGGAGCCTACGGTCCCGGCGGGGGCACCGACAATGCATGGGATACAGCCGTGGGCCGAGCTGATCCGCCGCCGGCATGGCCCGGCTCGGGCTCCTAGCCCGTGGCTTATGGAGGCACCGCGGTACTCCAGGAGGGACGCGGGACGCACCGCACCGCCTTCCCGGTCCTCCGGGGCCACAGATAGGCTGCCCGGGCCGGTACCCACGGCTTGGAACGCAGCAGTACACGGCCCCAGTCTTGGGAGCAGTAGGATCTGTCCGGCCAGAGCTTTTTAAGCTCGCGGCGCCGCTGAACCTGCCTGCTCCCTCCCGCCTGCCCAATTTTTCCCCAGTTTTGACCGTTTTACCCAATTCCACCCTGTCCTGATTTTTGTTTCCGGGTTTCTTTTAAATATGGTATGGGAAAGGGCATTTTTGGGGGTTTTTTTGGCTTTTTTTCCCTTTTTCAGTCTTTTCTGTGGCGACGTTCGTCCCAAAGCCGGGCGGGCCGCCCTAGACTGCGGACCGTCCCGGGCTCCTCCGGGCTTGCAGTTTGGTTTACAGCAAGCCGCCGGAGTACAATGGCGTGGAGAAGGCAGTTTGGGACAATCCTCACTTTTAGATCGGTTTTGTGGGTTTGATTTGTTTATGACCAGTTTTCGATTTTCTTTTCCTCTCCTATGTTTGCAACTGGTGGGTTTTAAATTGTTTTCTTTAAATAAGCTGGGTGACCACATGGTGCCGGAAATGGGTGCCAAGATGGCGCCACACCGCCACATCATCACTGTATGACCTTTTGCGACAGTCGCGTATGTGACCGTGCTTTACGACCTTTTGCGACAGCCGCATACGCGACCGCGCCATGTTGCTAGGAAACACTCAGTTTTTTTTTCCTTGCTTCCTCGTGCTCTTTCACCCTAAAGGGCTTATGGGGATTACATCAATTTTTTTTCTTTTCGCGGATTAACATTAACAGGTTTTTTTTATGGCGCTACCTCAGAAAACCTCCGCGCCTACACTATTTAATAATAAAGGCCTGCAGTAAATACAAACTGGTTATTTTTCAAATGTGCTATTTTAATCTCGTGTTAACATCTGATTTGTTTTATCTAGAAAATGACCTCGAGTCTTCGGAAAGGACCTTTGCAACCTTTGCAAGTTATTAAAAGGGATTTTTATTTTAATTACGTGTTAGATAGGGAGAGAAGATTTTGTTTTTTTGGGTTTTTTGTTTTTGTTTTGTTTCGGTTCCGTAATTGCCTTTTTAAAAAGACCCTGAGCAGGCTCAGGGATCTGGCTAAAAGCAATAAGTCCAGTCTGATAGAAATGTATTCTGGAAATATAGACTTCGTTCTGAATCCGATTTTAAGTTCCGACATCCGCCTGTAGGAAGCATACTCGGGACGCCGCATATGATTCTTTACAGAAGAACTCCGCCTACCCCTTTGTTTTGCGGATGCGTATAATAAAGAACAGGTAGATGAAAGAGGAACTCAGTCGCTGCGCAGCATGATAAAGAAATGATAATCCGATTTTGAAATAATTTTCTTCCGTCTGGATCTTGTTTGTTTATTAAAACCTTAGTTTTTGTTCTCTCTCTCTCCAGAATTTACTAAAGGAATTCCCTCGAGGTACATAAGATCATGGGTAATTTAACATCCTTAAAAACTTATCCTCAGAGTACATATTAAATAAGTAGAAGACAAAAGTTACCTTTTCCTGGTCCTAATGTAAATTAAAAGATAAAGGCTTGTTCTATGAGTAAAAATGGGCAAAAATCTAAATACTTGATGTTTTCTAACATGACAATCATCTGTGATAAAATATATTTTAATTTGGGGAACTATACATCTGGTTCTAATTAGTTATCCATGGAGATTCAATGCCTGGCAAATTAAAACTATAAGACATGTCATTTATATCCATACTAACATATCCACGTGGTACCAAAAGTAAATTATAAAGAGCACTCATTAAATTAAAAATGGATCCAAATATCTTAGTTCACTTGACTTAAATCTTTAACAAATAAATTTTTTTTAAGTTTATTAAAAGCAAGAGATGTCATTAAAGTTAACAGATTTTTTCCAGGTTAAGCAATTAAGGTTAAATACCTGTTCCTATATGATGTTTACAACTACAACGCTTGTTTTTAATTTTTAGGATCTTTTATTTGTTAAAATAATGACTTAAAGTGCTGACGGGCTATTTAAATGGGTAAACTAGGTAAATA